>JAQIUQ010005852.1:0-41134 GCA_030378365.1 Hybognathus amarus | reverse complement strand
AAAAACACAGTATATTAACCGTGTTCTGTTTTCTATCATGCGGAGTGCACATCTGTGATGTAAGATGAACGTAAGTGCACCAGGGTTTGATAGAATCAAGTTAAAGGAGTAGTTCACTTTAAAAAAAAAACTTTTGCTGATAATTTACTCACCCCAATGTCATCCAAGATGTCCATGTCTTTTTTCTTCATTGGAAATGAAATTAAGGTTTTTGATGAAAACATTCCAGGATTTTTCTTCATATAATGGACTTTACTGGTAACCAAATGGTTCAAGGTCCAAAAGACAGTTTCAGTACAAACTGTTCAAAGGGCTTTAAACGACACCAGACGATGAATAAGGGTCTTATCAACGAATCGATCACGCATTTCAAAAATAAATATAAAAGTTTAAGTTTTATAAGCACAAATGCTCCCCTAGGGTCTATTCTGTGATGCGCGTTCATGACCTCCTGTTAGAACTCGTTCATCGAAATGAACAATTCTTTTTTCGAGTCATTTGGTTCATTCAACGAACGAAATGAACAAAATGACTCGAAAAAAGATTTGGTCATTTTGATGAACGAGTTCGAACAGGAGAGTCACACAGAACAGAGCAATGCGAGCATGTGTGCTTATAAAACTAAAACTTTTTTGTATTTATTTTTTAAATGACCAATCGATTCACTAGATAAGACCCTTATAGAGTGCCGAAGTGATAAGGTCACTTTGTAGTACAACTCGGAAGCTAGCGCCGCATGGGTTCCCTCGATTGAAAAGCTATGCATTTTCCCCATAGATTTTTGGAAAATCGCAAAAAATAAGATGTTTTTAACAAAGAGTTGTGACCCTTACACGTTTTGTCAATCAAGATAATCTTTACAAGTTAATCAAAATCTATACATTTTCAAGCCTATATAAAGTTTTTAAAAAACACAAGCAGACACAATAAAGTTTAAAAAACCACAAGCAGGTTATAACTGTGTGTTCTATGTCATAGATCAAAACGTGAAAATATTTAGAGGCTTTGCTTACCACAGACCTTATTTCAAGCGATTTAGCAAAAACCCATTCAAAAATCCCATAGACTTAGCGATGGAGATGCTAAAACGTTAACTCACTTTCGCGTTTTGGCCTACAGAGTGACGTCGTAACTTTGGCACTCTATTCATCGTCTGGTGTCGTTTAAAGCCCTTTGAAGCTGCACTGAAACTCTCATTTGGACCTTGAACCGTTTGGCATCCAATGAAATCCATTATATGGAGAAAAATCCTGGAATGTTTTCATCAAAAACATTAATTTCTTTTGAACCGAAGAAAGAAAGACATGGACATCATGGATGACATGGGGGTGAGTAAATTATCAGCAAAAGTTTTTTTTTTAAAGTGAACTACTCCTTTAAGTGTATAACCACACCAACGCAGCAGGGGCACTGTGCTCGGACCGCAGTAAACATGTCCAGTGTGAAAGCCCGCTAAAAGTGTCAATGGCATTAGATGTTTGCCATTGAACAAATGACAACAGCTGCAGTCTCAGGTTTCTGCCCATGTCTCTCACCAGCAGCAAAAGTTTCTCCCGCAGCGTTTTAATGTCATCCTGTAGTTTCTGCTCCTTCATCCTCCACTCCGCTCTGTGAACTTCACGGCTAATGTCCCGGTCCACTCCTGCAGAGTGGCGTGGAGATTCCAGCAATAACACCCGAAGCTCATTCAGGCTCCTGATATGCATTCCCATTCACACACACAGGAAAAGACAACATATTGCATAAAATTAAATATTAATATTAAAAAAATCTAATTTGTTATTGACATTTATATCAATGCAAAAAATGTCTATATATCCAAATCATTTGTCAACAACTTATTCTTGACCTCGAAGAGCTCATTGTTTCTGCCTTAAATGAATTCATTATTTAGCCAACTGTGTGATTTGTATATGTACATATATGAAAATACATAACTACATAGTTATATATGTCCAAATACATATATGTACATATTATATGAAATACATATAATGAAGCATATAATACATATACATATAATGCATATAATGATGCACATTATAATGAAGACAACAGGTGAAGCAAAATAATGAATATGTATTAATTTGAATATTTAGCACAAAAAACCCCCAAAAAAACTAGCTATGAATACCAAATGGTTCCTAAAGTAATGTTACATGACATTATTTGCAATTGTTTTGGAATTGTTTTATTGCACAAAGTTGTTTCATGTTTAATTCGTACTATAAATAATAGAAAAGAGACAGAGCAGAACCGCACGGTTTGAACTGAGGATCCGTCACGTCACATGTGACAGGATATTCACTGTCAGCATGTCCCATTGACTGAAAAGGCTTAAAGATGTTTAGGTCACAGTTTTAATCAACGTAATTGTCTTTAACTTAAATTGCTCTAGAGTGGATTACAATCAGCAATGGTCCATGGGTAACCATTTATCCTGGTGTATTGGAAAGCAATACAATCCAGATGATGGTTCTTCATGACAGGGATAAAACAGAAGGTGGACTACTAATTTCAAGTACATACTAGTTTCAAGTGTACAAGTGTAAGAAAGACTATCAAAGAATATTAAGCTGAGATGATAATTTTCCAGATGGTTCATGTTGTCACTATTAAGTGGTTAAAATCTCACACCTGTCATTAAGTCCATGTAATGCTCTTTACCTCTCTTTCTTCAGAAGCTCCTGGCTAATAATCACCAGCTGGCCTGATGCATCATGGGATTTCTTGGTCATGGACTCCAGCTCCGCCTCCAAACGCGTCCTTCTCCCTAAAGAATCCTTCAGCCGCATTCTCTCCCAAACGAACCTTTTCCTCCAAAGCTACACAGTTGATTTTATTGTTAGAAAGAGAACAAAATACCACTAACATCATCCTATTTTATCTTAAATATTTATGTTATAAAAAATAATGAGAATGACAAATGTCACTCTTTAATGTGATGATTACCAGTTATTTGGGTCTTTAGGGCGTCTACTTGGGTTGTTAGAGTGGAGACTTCTTTTTCTCTTTTTGTGAGTTTCTCCAGAGTTTCTAATAGAAAGAATGACGTTATAAACACAGGCATAGAAAACATTTTTCACATTCTGAAATGCCTGAAAATGTTTATTATTACCATGGTGATTCGCTCTGTTTTCCGTTATAGCAACTAAGGTTTAATTACAGATTAAAAGAAAAATTAAACATTATTCCAGAAAGATTTAGTAAACCACTGTCAACTCAGTTATGTACACTAATGTTCAAGTTTTGGTTTTCGTTCCTTGTTGAAAGACATAAACACTTTTATTCAGCTATGATGCATTAAAGTGATCAAATGTGACGGTTAAGACATTTAAAATGTTACTTCAAATAAATGCTGTCCTTTTGGAATTGAAATTGATAAAAAATCTAAGTGATCAAATGAGACAGAAATCTTTTATAACATTACAAATGTCTTAACTATTTCTGTTTTCTTTAAACTTAACTTTTGAAATTTCTATTCATCAAAGATTACAGCTTTCAGTAAAAATATTAAGCAGCACAACAATGATAACAATAAGAAATGTTTCTTAAGCACCAAATCAGCAAAGTGAATAATGATTTCTGACAGATCATGTGACACTCAAATAAAAAATTTATTATATATTAACAGTTATTTTAAATTGTGATATATTACTGTTTTTACAGCATTTTTGGTAACACTTTATTTTACGGTGTCCGTGATACAGTGTAATTACTTAATTACCAAGTAGTAAACATTGTAATAACATGTAACAAAATGTAATAAACATGTAACTAAGTTATGGAAAAGCCTGTACTTACATATTGTAATTACACTCATGTAATAGGCTGCTACTGTTACACATGTGTAATAGGCCGAGTCTGTTACATACGTGTTACCGACTTGGTACAATGTAACAAGTACTTAAATACGGTACTAAGGTAAAAAGCCTGCAGTTACAAATGGTCATTTTGTATCCTCTAAAATAGTGTATCAAGTACTTAAATGCACTTCATGAGTATCTACATACCTTTTCCATCTGAATTAACCCTCTAGTTCACAGCTTAAATACATGCAGTAACTTCTTAATTATATTCAATTTACATAATATTACACAGGTATGAGCTACGTAAAATAAAGGGTATCAAGATTGTACTTAAAGATAATACATGTGTATCTACATATATTATACAAATGAAGTACACTTAAGTACAATCTTGATACACTATTTTAGAAGGTACAAAATGACCATGTGAAACTTAGGCTTTTTTTTAAACCTTAGTAACATATTTAAATACTTGTTGTTACACTGAGTAGTACAACATTTTTATATAACTTTTTTATATAATTACTTTGTACCAAGTCGGTAAAACGTGTGTAACCGACTCGGCCTCTCACATGTGTAATTGTAGCTGCCTATTACATGAGTGTAATTACAATCTGTAAGTACAGGCTGTTCGATAACTTAGTTACATGTTAATTACATTTTGTTACATGTTATTACAACATCTACAACTAAGTAATTAATTATGTAATTACTCTGTATCGCGGACACTGTAAAATAGTGTTAGCGCATTTTTTGTTTAACAAATGCGGCCTTGTAAGAATCTTGGCAATCAAACTGACCATCGGATCAATCTTGCCAACCCCAACCCTTTGAACAGTAGTGTACAGAACATTAGTTACAAGATACAACATAATTTGTTATAATTTGTACACGTACCTTCCATATTCTGTTTCAGTTTAATCTTCTCTTCAGAGTTGTCATTATTTTCGATCATCTGGATAGAGAGAAAACATAAAAAACATATTTAAGTGAACCCCAGTCAACAATTTCCAAAGTTTGAACAAGATTCATTTTGTAATTTGTGTTATAATTTGGAACTAATATGATAGGATTTCAATGGGATCACATAAGGATCAGCTAAGTATCAAATAAGATCCCACTGGATCCTAATGGAAATTTCATACTATTTTTATCAGGTTTTATTCCAGTTTATCCAGTAGGATCTTCATGCTTATTAATTCCATTTGGATCCTTTCGGACTGTTTTTTAAAGATTTACGATCAACTTCCAATTGTGGCCCAGTATGTAATGGAATTTTTGACTAATCTACAAGATAGCATTAAAGGGTTAGTTCACCCAAAAATGAAAATTAAGTCATTAATTACTTACCCCATGCTGTACCAACCGTAAGACTTTCGTTCGTCTTCGGAACACAAATATAATCAAAAAAGATCTTTTTGATTAAATTTGAGAGGTGGATCACTGCTACATAGGCTGCCTAAGGGATCGAAACTTGACAGCCCAGAAATTCAATGAACAAAATGTTTAAATATTCAATGCGACAACAGTGGCTCAACTATAAGTTTAATCAAGCATCTTTTTGTGCGAAAAGCAATACTTTTTGTGCGAAAAACAAACAAAAATAACGACTTTATTCGACAATTCCTTTTCTTCCTTGTAGACCTGAGACGAGAGTTCAAGAGATTTCCACGACGCATGCGCGAGAATTGCAATCTTCTTCAACTACATCAGTTCAGTTCTCGCGCGTACGTCATGGAAATCTATTGAACTCTCGTCTCAGGCCTACAAGGAAGAAAATAATAGTCGAAATAAAGTCATTATTTTTGTCTGTTTTTTTTTGCACAAAAAGTATTCTCGTCGCTTGATAAACTTATAGTTGAGCCACTGTTGTCACATGGAATATTTAAACATTTTCTTCAATGACTTTCTGGCCGTCAAGTTTCAATCCCTTAGGCAGCCTATGTAGCAGTGATCCACCTCTCAAATTTAATCAAAAATATCTTCATTTGTGTTCCGAAGATGAACGAAGGTCTTACAGGGTTGGTACAGCATGGGGGTGAGTAATTAATGACTTAATTTTCATTTCTGGGTACTAGCCCTTTAACTACAACTCTACCCTTTTTTATGATTAAAAATGATAAAATGTGTACTGTCCCAGAGGTCACTGACATTAACATCCTGGGTGTTGTGATCCGCCTCCACAGCTTGCAGTCGGTTCTCACTGACCCTCAGCTTCTCCTGCAGAGAGAGGATCTCTGCTCGGCTCTGAGCTTCAGCCTTCTGCAGGGCTTCATAATCGACCATCTTCTTCTCAACCAGCTCCAGCTGCTCTTTAAGAAGTAGGGTGGCATTTTTATGCTCTTCATGGGACTTATCCATATCGCTGATCCTAAACTCAGCCTTTTGGAGCTTCTCTAAAACCTCTTTGAGCTCCAGAGTATGCTGGTTGCTCTTGGTTTCCACCTGGATCTTCCAGTTCTGCTCGCTCTCCTCTAGCTGGTCCCGCAGATCCTGAAGTCGGGCACGTAGGTCTTCGCGCTCTTTGGCCATCACGGCGGCATCAATCTCATGCTTGGCCTTCAAGTTTTCTAGCTCCAGTTGATGCTCCATTTTTAAGCTCTCCAGAGCGGCCCTCATCTCAGGTGTGGTTCCTTCACCCTCTCCGTTTTCACTGGCTCCGCGATCTCCCGTTACTGAGGATTTTAGTTCCTCTAGAGCACGTCTGATGGTCTCCAACCAAAGCGTCAAGCTTGGCTTTCCAGCTGTCCATCATCTCCATGTTTTCACGAGTGGCCTGCTGAAGTCTTTGCTTCAGGTCAGAGATCTCTTGGCCCTGACGATCTGTGGTGGCTTGAAGGCGTTCAACTTCTTTCTGGCTGGTGCTCAGGGACGCCTCGTACCTCTCGCGCAGCTGGCTGCTCTCTTCGCGGCGTTCGCGGCCTGCGGAGAGAAGCTGTTCCCGCAAGACCAAAGTCTCAGAGTTTAAGCCTATCTCGCAGTCTCCAGCATCTCCGCCTGGGCCGGAGGAGCTTCTCTGAAGCCGAACCTGGAGCTCCTCGACCTCAGCCTTGCGCAGGGCCAGTTCCTCTTCCAGCTGCATAACGCGACTCTTCTCCTCAACTGTAGTTTGCTAGAGGACAGAGAGAGGGTCATAAATCTTGCATCGTAAACCATTATGCCAAAGCCTCCAGTTCTTCTTCTCAGTGGCAACTCTCAAAGGATTTAGTGATTTTTCAATAAGACCTTTGACCTTAGTCTTAGGATTTAATTAGTGATTCTAAATGGAGCAAACGTTTTGGAAAAATCATATTAATGACAAAATGGTGAGGAAAACAACACTGTAAACTTTTATGCACTTTCACATTATTTGAATGACAATGACAATTTTCATTATTAAAGAAGGTCAATCTGTAATATTCTAATGTAAGTAATTTTAGCCCAGACAACTATTGTTTCCCTTTAAATACAATATATTTCCATGATGCACAGTTACAAATAAACTTTTCAAATGTAATTTGTTATTTTTTTGGCATTACAGTAATGAGATTTTTTTTGTATTTTTTAATAGTAGAATATGTTAGACTACTGAGAAACGTGTATTATAATACTGATAATAATTATAATTATTATGATTGTTGTTATTATTATTATAAAAGGGAATGCATTCACGTCACTTTCCCGCGGAACAACCCCCCTCAGCCTGACTGAGTGGCAAAAGATCTGCTGCATGACTGGATTTATTAGGAGAAACTGTGAAAATGCGACTAAAACAAACATTTTTACCAATTTAAACTAAATGTTGTTGCCTGATTTCGACACGGTGGAAATAAAATAAATATAGACCTAAACATAAAGCAAATTTGCCTGTGAACGCTTTATATAAATACAATATAGGTAGGTCTAAATCCGGGTGATCACTTATATCAGTGTTATAGCTATATAGCCTATATATCATCATGTCGTCCAGCCCCTAAAACTTTATACATTTTTTTTTGGTCAGTGTTTATTAAAAAACATCCAATAATGCAGAATATGCAATGATAAATATTTATTTGATGAGTTGTTAATATATATAACAATACAAAATATATGGGTATGGTTTTACAGCTAATTTCAGCATATTGACAAAATGATAACTGCAAATCCACCTTTCGCTGACTGGAGTCCAGTTGTTTCTGTGAATTGCAGTGATCCATTTGCTCCTCTTTCTATAGCAGTCTGTAAAAATATACCTCCGATTTTTTGTCAAATCTAGTTGTACAGTCAATCGTAAAGCTCTCTCCCACTTTATATGTGTTGTGTTTGTTTTTCACGGCATTTGCGTTGAAAACAAATACAGCCGCTCAGTCTTTTTGCCACTCACTCTGAGAACTGCAGGCACTCCGGCCGACGGTGACGTCACGCGCATACCCTCTATACTGGAAGCAAATAATATAAGGGAGTATTTTTTCCAATTAAATTTAAAAACAAAAAAAATATTAATATTGGCTATCTGTAAAAGCCAATGTTTATATATTGTGCATTCCTAAATAGAAATTGTATTGCTGCTGATAATCCGAATGAAATCTCTTAGAAAGTTGCCAACTAGAGATTTGCAACTGGAAGGCATGAGAAGCAAACAAAGCATTTTGCTTGGCCTGCAAACATTTCAGTGAACGACCATTTCTTGAAAAATGGCTCTCGCATGTGCAAAAAAGCAGATATAGTGCAACCTAAGAAACTACACCAGCATTCCTGTTGAATTCAAGCCCAAGCAAGCGTTCCTCAATCTGTCCATCAAGAAGCAGCCAGGCAAATATGAAATGGCACAGCACACAGCAAATCCAAAGGAACACAGGCAATTACTACTATGATTCAAACTATGTTCAAAGAAAATATATACTTGATGTTTTTCATTTCATAGAGCACACCAAATATTAATGTTAGTCATTGTGGAATCTTCTGGAAATTTTATATTTCCAAGGAAAGAGGTTATCAGAGATCAGATAATACTACAAGAGTTCATAGATGAAGTCTCAAACCACAAGAGAGAAGTGAGAGGAGCACACATCTAAAAATAATGTTCATCTTTAAAGAAGAAGGTCACTCTAAAACCACACAGTATTACTCCCTTTATATCACCTTGACACTCTTGCCCAGCCTCATGGGTGCTGGCTGGAACCTGCCTCTGACCTGTTAATGATAAATGTGAAATCCTGTTGATTAGAGTGCCTGGACTGTGCTGGATTCACTCACCATCACTCAAAATGACAGCCAAAACTACACTTTTACATTTACTGAAGTAGATGTGTCTGGTGCTTCTCACGCAAAACTCCCAACACATTGCTAGGTCCTTGCTAGGGTGTTTGTGGTGGTTACTAGGGCATTTGTGTTTCTGTGTGTTTGCTAGAGCATTGGTAGGTAGTTGCTAGGGTGTTCTGGGTGTATCCAGGGACATTGCTAGTCACTTACCGCTCTGAATCGGTTCAAGAAAAAAACAAAAACAAAAAAAAAAACACCTACATTTTAACAGGAACAAACAAAAAAAACGAAATCAAGTTTAAAAATTCTGAACAGAAACGCTTATTTGAAATTACGATTAACTGGTTAATAACGTTATTTTATTGTTTGGTTCAAGATTTTAATTTGGCATCATTCAACAAATCATGAATTCAAATAGTACAGCCTCTATGCAAATGTGACGTTGACGCATCCAACGTGAGTGAAATGACCGCGCTCGGCTGTAAATTCATCCTATGTAAGTCGCAAGGCTTTAAAGAAGAAGGTCACTGGCTATTAGCTGTAGCTGTAGGATCGCATCGTTTTTCTGAGGATATGACATCAATGGCAGGTTATATCCAGCGCAGGTTAGTGTAGAACCACTACTATTTAGGAATTAATAATAATTTTTTAAGCCCTGCTTACCTGAGTGTTAATGATGTTGTAGTTGGTAGCTAGGGCATTACAAGGTGGTTGCTAGAACATTTCTAGGTATGTTCACTAGGATGTTACTAGGCAGTTGCTAGGGTATTCTGGGTGGTTACCACGACATTGCTACAAGGTTGCTAGCATCTTCTGGGTGGTCGCTAGGCATTGCTTGATGGCTGTTAGCAACTCTGGTTGGAAGCAAGTGTGTTGCTAGACAGTTGTGAGGGTGTTTACAACAGCATTACTAGTTGGTAGCTAGGGGTGTTTTACTTTGTAGCAGCGAGGCCATTGTTAGGCAGTTGTGAGGGTGTTCTGGGTGTTTTCTACTGTGTCCTGCATGCTTACTTGGATGTAGCCAAGTAATGGATGTAGTTGTTAAGGTGTTTTGGGTGTTCACTAAGTTCTTACTGGGGAGTTCTGGGTGTTCACTTGGGTGTTGTTGGGGTTTTGGTAGTGGTCACTAGGGCGTTACTAGGGGTCTGATAGGGCGTTGGTAGTGGTAACTAGGGCATTTCTTGGGAATTCTGGGTGGTCACTAGAGCATTGCTAGGCAGTTGTGAGGGTTTCTGGGTGTTTTGTATGGTGTAGGACACCATACAAAACACCCAGAAACCCTCAATGGTGTTTTGAGTGGTCACTAGAGCATAGCTAGGCAGTTGTGAGAGTTTCTAGGTGTCGTATGGTGTTCTATGTGCTTGGTTGGATGTATCTAGGTAGTTGCTAAGGCGTTTTAAGGCATTCATTAAGTTCTTACAAGGGTGTTTTGAGTGGTCACTAGAGCATAGCTAAGCAGTTGTGAGGGTTTCTGGGTGTTTTGTATGGTGTTCTACAGTATGTGCTTGGTTGGATGTATCTAGGTAGTTGCTAAGGCGTTTTAAGGTGTTCACTAGGTTCTTACAAGAGTTTTTTGAGTGGTTACTAGAGCATAGCTAGGCAGTTGTGAGAGTTTCTGGGTGTTTTGTATTGTGTTCTATGTGCTTGGTTGGATGTATCTAGGTAGTTGCTAAGGCGTTTTAAGGTGTTCAGTAGGTTCTTACAAGGGTGTTTTGAGTGGTCACTAGGGGATTGCTTGGCAGTTGTGAGGGTTTCTGGGTGTTTTGGTGTTCTATGTGCTTGGTTGGATGTATCTAGGTAGCTGCTAAGGTGTTTTAAGGTGTTCAATCGGTTCTTACAATGGTGTTTTGAGTGGTCAGTAAAGCATAGTTAGGCAAAAGTGAGAGTTTCTAGGTGTCGTATTGTGTTCTATGTGCTTGGTTGGATGTATCTAGGTAGTTGCTGAGGCGTTTTAAGGTGTTCACTAGGTTCTTACAAGAGTGTTTTGAGTGGTCACTAGAGCATAGCTAGGCAGTTGTGAGAGTTTCTGGGTGTTTTGTATGGTGTTCTATGTGCTTGGTTGGATGTATCTAGGTAGTTGCTAAGGCGTTTTAAGGTGTTCAGTAGGTTCTTACAAGGGTGTTTTGAGTGGTCACTAGGGGATTGCTTGGCAGTTGTGAGGGTTTCTGGGTGTTTTGGTGTTCTATGTGCTTGGTTGGATGTATCTAGGTAGCTGCTAAGGTGTTTTAAGGTGTTCAATCGGTTCTTACAATGGTGTTTTGAGTGGTCAGTAAAGCATAGTTAGGCAAAAGTGAGAGTTTCTAGGTGTCGTATTGTGTTCTATGTGCTTGGTTGGATGTATCTAGGTAGTTGCTGAGGCGTTTTAAGGTGTTCACTAGGTTCTTACAATGAGTGTTGTGAGTGGTCACTAGAGCATAGCTAGGCAGTTGTGAGAGTTTCTGGGTGTCTGTTTTGTATGGTGTTCTATGTGCTTGGTTGGATGTATCTAGGTAGTTGCTAAGGCGTTTTAAGGTGTTCAGTAGGTTCTTACAAGGGTGTTTTGAGTGGTCACTAGGGAATTGCTTGGCAGTTGTGAGGGTTTCTGGGTGTTTTGGTTTTCTATGTGCTTAGTTGGATGCATCTAGGTAGTTGCTAAGGTGTTTTAAGGTGTTCAATCCGTTCTTACAATGGTGTTTTGAGTGGTCAGTAAAGCATAGCTAGGCAAAAGTGAGGTTTCTAGTTGTCGTATTGTGTTCTATGTGCATGGTTGGATGTATCTAGGTAGTTGCTAAGGCGTTTTAAGGTGTTCAATCCGTTCTTACAATGGTGTTGTGAGTGGTCACTAGAGCATAGCTAGGCAGTTGTAAGAGTTTCTGGGTGTCTGTTTTGTATGGTGCTCTATGTGCTTGGTTGGATGTATCTAGGTAGTTTCTAAGGTGTTTTAAGGTGTTCAATGGGTTCTTACAATGGTGTTTTGAGTGGTCACTAGAGCATAGCTAGACAGTTGTGAAAGTTTCTGGGTGTCTGTTTTGTATGGTGTTCTATGTGCTTGGTTGGATGTATCTAGGTAGTTGCTAAGGTGTTTTAAGGTGTTCACTAGGTTCAAGGGTGTTTTGAGTGGTCACTAGAGCATTGCTAGGCAGTTGTGAGGGTTTCTGGGTATTTTGTATAGAGTTCTATGTGCTTGGTTGGATGGATCTAGGCAGTTGCTAAGGTGTTTTAAGGTGTTCACTAGGTTCTTACAAGGGTCTTTTGAGTGGTCACTAGGGCATTGTGAGGGTTTCTGGGTGTTTGGTATGGTGTTCTATGTGCTTGGTTGGATGTATCTAGGTAGTTGCTAAGGCATTTTAAGGCATTCATTAAGTTCTTACAATGGTGTTTTGAGTGGTCACTAGAGCATAGCTAAGCAGTTGTGAGGGTTTCTGGGTGTTTTGTATTGTGTTCTACAGTGTGTGCTTGGTTGGATGTATCTAGGTAGTTGCTAAGGTGTTTAAGGTGTTCAATGGGTTCTTACAATGGTGTTTTGAGTGGTCACTACAGCATAGCTAGGCAGTTATGAGAGTTTCTGGGTGTCTGTTTTGTATGGTGTTCTATGTGCTTGGTTGGATGTATCTAGGTAGTTGCTATGGTGTTTTAAGGTGTTCACTAGGTTCTTACGAGGGTGTTTTGAGTGTTCACTATGGCATTGCTAGGCAGTTGTGAGGGTTTTTGGGTGTTTTGTATGGTGTTCTTTGTGCTTTCTTGGATGTACTGTAGCTAGTCAGGTGCCAAAGTATTCTGAGTGGTGGTCACTAGTCTATAGTGTTTTGGGTTGCCACTAGGGCATTGTGAGGTTAGGCTAGGTTCTGGGTCGGTCACCAGGGTGTTGCTATAGTGGTTCGACCACACATTTCTAAGACATCCCTGTCTCCAGCACAAGGATTCAAAGAGGAACAGGAAAAAGATGCATGACCAATGATAACAGTGATGCCTTAGCATTAATTATACAAAAATGAAGGGTACAAATACAACGTTGATGTGTCAGAGGGAGTTTTATCACAACCCTTTTACAGGCAGGTGGCTATATTTCACCATATAAAAAATTAAAAAGGCTGATGTGGGGAAGTGAGATCAGAAGATAACATTCCAACTCCACCAGAGGGTCTCGGGCAAATGCTTTGAGAACAAGAAAAGGATAGACACGAAAAAATAGTTTGCAAATGAAAGGTGAAAGCAGTTGCTGGCTGTCAGGAGCAGTGCTGCCCCACAAGAGACAGACTAAGATCTCCAACATCTCCAACACAGCTGGAGTAAATTCCAATTAATTCAAGAATCTAAATGCAAAAACAATAGGTGCGATTAAATTGATCCAAATCTACCAAAAAATTGAAATATCTGATCTTTTCTGATCCACTTGCTTAGACAAAATATATCGAATCAGTTGCACAAATTAACTTCCAACAGCCTTAACAAACAAGTCAGCTTTTTGTGAATGATGGAGATCCCAGGCCTGGTCAGTCAAGCACAAGCAGTGGAGGCCCATAGACATGAGCTTTAATAAAGTGGCAGAAACAATGCAATGGGAGAGATGGCTACAGTGTTTCCTCTCCCTGCATGTTTACCATATTTTCCTCTAACTCTTTCTGAAGCCGCTCTGCTTTGGACTTTTCCAAATGCAGACACTGCTCGAGCTGCCGAATACGGGCATGCTCCAGTTTGGTCTGAGTCTAAAGAGAGAAAAAGAGGGGGAAATAAAAAGACACGAGAAAGAGAGAAAAAAGACACACATAGGTAGCAGAGAAAAGATTAACAGGTCTTTGCTATGCACCAATCATAATACCAAAGTCTGAAGAGGTTTAAAGCCAGGAAAGAGTGTTTTTAAATTCAGCAGGACAGTATAGGGCTGAATGGAAGGACAAGTGGACACCATAAATAATTTTGCACAAATGAAAATAAGACTGTAAAAGTAGTGTGTTCAGCATTTCATACAGTCACCAGGTCATAAATCATGCCTAATATTCAAAACGCAAGATTTTTGAGGACTTGTAAAGACATTGTAAATGTTTTAGCAATTAAATAATTCAGTAATAGCATTTTTCTTTTCTACGAATCTATTATCTTAGAAATCCTCAGATTAAAAAAAAACAATACAAAACAAACAAACAAATAACACATAATCTTCCAGTAAAGTAGTAGTAAAAATGGCAGATACCTCCAGGTCTCCTTTGGTAATGGACTCTTCCTCGACTCTGAACTGAAGATCTTCCACCTTCCTGTCGTAACACATAATAACCACCAGGTGTCAGGACATTATTCATTTATTTGTTTTTTTTGCTGGCAGATAAAGAAGTATTGGACTTTATGCTGACACCTATTGGTGTGCATGCACCATCACACAAAAACAAAAGTGTTTAATTGCCAAACACCACTATTCGCAGGTGTATTTATCGCCAATGACAAGGATGTATTTTTTGTGAACAGTAGGCTATGATGCATCATCGTAATGTAAGATGTGTCGCCCTGGTAATCTAGCAAAGAGCACAATCGTATATCTCATCATATACTGCAGGCTGTAATTAAGAGAACATAAGAACAGTAATTATTTTGAAACATTTTATTGCATGTCAAATTAAACTTTCCACCAAACTGTATTACCAATGTATAAAACCATGTAAAATTAATGGATAATGATTAGACAAATAAATAATCCCTGTGAATATTACACCTTTTCCTTACTGTTTATATTCATATTTAAAATTTTAAATGTTTTTGTAATTGTCCATTAGGAAAAAAAAAACTACTTTATTTCTATTTGAAACGTAGTATATATATTCCTTCCGTCTTTATAATATTTTTGGAGAACTCTATGATCAACCATTTTGACTTGAAGGCCCCCATTGCCGAACACATTTTTTTAAAGGCCTCTTAATACAATGTAAGATATTTGTGCCAATATTTCTGTTACAATTATGACAAAGCTGCTTGTTTTTAATATTTGCTTAGTAATTGTTTTATAAAAACATAAACTGGGATGCGGTCAGAACCAACAATTGTGTATGCAATGTATTTTTTAACATTTTAAGATTAATGAAACTTTAATTAATAAATTAAGACTATATCGTTGTATTATTAATAACAATAGAATTACTTGCATATAATATATTGCACTTGAATAATTTTAAGTCACCCAGTGGTCCCCTTGGATATTTCCCGAGGCCCCTGGTTTACAACCACTGATACAGATGCTTTCATCAAATATCAGAAGGAAACAGACATAATGAAACAGCTGTTATTTATCTTATTGAAACACTCAGTTCCAGTCAATCTCATGTTAAACTTGAGGACCTATAGAGTAATATTGCATCCATCATATCTCCAAAAAGTCTTCAGTTTTATTATATTTATGAAAGAAAGATAGGCTGTACCAAGTCTTTACGGGAAATGCAGAGCGGGTGGAGTCTTGCCGTGTGGGCGACTGTGTTGTACCGGAAAAACAAACTCCATCCACTGGTCCCAGCGCTTTGAATGGCATAGGTTACGGCTAACGCTCTCAGCTGCGCGTGCGCCCTTCCGAGAGAAGTGCCCTTAGGACCGTATAAGGAAATTCCGGCGCATTCGACGTCAACGCGCCCATACTTGGAAAAAAACTTTCCGAAACTTGTGACAACCAGGAAGGAGTATTTTAAGAACAGAAATACTCAAACATACAACTTAATTTTTGAAACTTTGTCCATGTTTAGCATGGAATCCAACTCTTTAACAGTGTAAAAACTCACTATGCATGAAATAGCATTTCACCCCCCCTTTAAGTGAAGAACAATGACTCAATAACACTAAGTTGATACCAACAGCAAATGTCAGGATACTACAATACAATGTAAAAAAAAAACCCTCTACCTTCTCTCTTCTTCAAGCTGATTGGCCAGTTCCATTTTGTCTTTCTGAGTGCCTGCCAGCACGGCTCGGACTTGCTGTAGGTTGCTCTCTGCCTCCGTTGCATACTGAATGAGATAAGAGAAAAGGTCATTTGTTTGTCAGAAATTCATATGAATGTGATGTTAAACGGAGTGTATAAGTTTGCAAGTGTAGTAAATGAAATGCTCGTGTAAGTGTTGTGTTTATATGTGTGAGTCACACCTGCAGATGTCCGGCCTTCAGCGCCGCCAGCTCTTTTCCACCTCGCAGATACGGCTGGTTGCCTTGGCGACCTCGGCCCGCTCCAGGTCTCTCTCGGCCAGGAGCTGCTCTATGTGCTGCTGTTTCTCCTTCAGGGCCTCCTGCAGAGCCGTGGTCCCAGAGATCTTCCGTGCGTACCTCGACGACGTCTCTGTCAACTGCGCAAAAAGGCAAAACGTAAACTCAATTCAAATCAGAACAAAGATGGCCGCAAATGTTTACATTTGTTTACTTTTTCTTCATTGGAATGCTACAAAACTTGGTAAAGGTTTTTGGCACTTGCTATGTAAACAAAACAAAAATCATGGACATGATTTGAACAGGTTAAATGGTCCTGAGAAAAATAGTCACACTTGTGATCCTCACGGTTACGAATTTCATCTAGTGAAAACTTTTGGTACTGCGGTCAAACAAAATCTTACTGAAAGATTATTTTTTGAGATACCAGGCTCAAGTTTTGAACAACTTCTTTATGGCTTTGATTTTCTCACAGTTTTAGCGTAAAACAAAACGCAGTAGTTCAGTGCGACGGCATTGTAAAATTTAAATAAAGACAACATTTCTATTGCAAACCCCTCCATGTTACAGTTGTTGTTTTTGGTGTATGCCTATTGCCTATCAACGCAACATCATAGCTAAGGGTAGGAATCTCTTAGGCACCTCACGATTAGGGTTGGGTATCGTTTGAATTTGAACGATTCTGATTCCGATTCCTTGTTTCGATTCCGGGACCTAACGATTCTCAGATTCCGATTCTTTTAAGAGGCAGGGTCAAAAAAGTTTAGCTAACCTTGCTAACCAGCGGTCTTTTTGAAGGAAACACTCTTGTCACAAATACTCCTTTTGTCACAAATTTTGCATTTTGCAGAGATTTCTTTATATTTAGAAAAGTAAAGCCACACTTTGGACCACTGACGTAAGCTACTCATGTTCGACTCGCCAACACTTATGCCAACACTTCCGGTACGCGCTTCTTCGTTGGTGTTGTTCAGCGGTTTCTTCTTCTAGTCGGCGGACTGTGAATATCGGAACTAGGAATTGAAATTTTAACTTTTGAACGATTCCGGGAAAAACAAAAATTTAGTCCCGGTTCCAATTGATACTCGATTCTCGATACCCAACCCTACTCAACGATTCGATTACGTTTCAGAGGGCTGCGAATTCGATGCTAAAGCGATTATTGATTATCTGAATCTTTGTGTGTGTGTGTGACTATAAATACTTTGCATTAAAGTACAATACTTTGTACTATAAATACACAGTGTGGACATGAATAATTTTAGATCTGATTCCAATCGGATAGACAAATAATCTAATTTAATAAAAGACCTGAAACATTCAAGATTTACTTTAGATTTTGAAAACACCATAGACTGTAAAAAAATACGGACGTCATATCCGTGACGTCACCCGTAGGTTTCTGAAAAGCGTTTTGAAGCCTAAAGTGAAGCCCATCTTGGCAGCGCGTTACCTCTCGTCACTACCGGATAAAATAAAATGGGCAAAGAGGCGGCACGGGTGGAGCTGAGGTGCTAATGCTATATGCTACTGGCCTCGCGCTAAAGTGACAGCTGATTGAAGAATTAAAGCCAATAGTTAGTTATTTTTTTTGCCTTTCGAAATTTTATAATAGTTGAAAGACATAACTAAAAGAGAGACTATTTACTTTACTTTTTTGTCAACTTTCTTAATCCCAAAAGGGCAATAAGTTAAGAGTACAACAGTACATAACACAGATCACACACATTTCTCACAACATACAAGCAGTCAACTATGTGTGCATTGTGATGCATTATTATTCTGCTAGTTAAAAATGTATTATCATGCAGACAGTAACTTACAATATTGCTCTGAGCTTGTGCGTGTGACACTGATTTATGCACATACATGTCAGCCAGCATGGCACGTGCAAGTTCAAGTTCGTAAAGAGCTTCATTCAGTCCATTTTACAATCGGATTTTGGCCGCCTCTCAATTTCTCAAATGGGTTAAACTAGCTTTTAAACCAGCAGTTTAAGATATTACCTCAGAAGCTCAAGTAAATGCACTAGAAATCCACATTTAAGTGTGTGCATCTACAGTATTGCATGGACGGAGAGAAAGCACTGACACCTGCAGGATTTCATCTGACGGTACTTTTTAATCTTACACTACAAAGTTAAATAAGCATATCTGTTCCGTGAGAGCAACAGTACAGCATAACGAGTGTGGTCTCTTTATCTACAGACGTTTTTAAATCTAAACTCAAAAAAGCAATGAAATTGTCAGACATCCAGATTAGTGCATGCGAGGGAAACAACTGAAAATAAAGCACTGGTTGTTCTCTCAACTCGACAATGACGGAATCCAGACGGCGGTGCTTACGAGGCGTAAGGTATAATACTTCAATAAGTATTAAATTGTATGAAATAATCCCTGAAAAAGCCCAAACACAGCTGAGGGTGACGCTAACAGACAGCAGACAAACGACTAGCAGTGACAGCAGCGGCAATCCACGTGTCACTCAAGTGGCCATACCTTAATTATGCAGAACTTTAAGGCTTAATGTAATTTAAATGGATGAGTTGTAAAAAAATTCACCCCCCTCAGTCGTCATGAAGGGCAAAATTAGCAATATAGACCAAAACAACTATTTGCCACCAGGCTGTAAACATGTTTTTTTTTTTTTGCTGTGAAGTTGGGCATTTTAACATGGGAAGATACAGATTTGACTCGCTTTCGCAGTCAGCCTCAAGCGGCCAGTCGATGAATTGCAGTTTAATTCACTTCCGTGCTGGTTTCAAGAGAGAGATGGGGAGGTTGCCGCTTGGAAAATACAAAAGGTCCTACCTTCTTCATCCAACGCTGGCCCCAGACTCCACCAAATTGAGAAGACATGGACGCGCAATCATGCACTACTCTCTCTCTTGTGTACCGACTTACACTTACTGTGACTGGGTCTCAAGCTTTGAGTATGCGCACGAAGGGGACACACACACGCGTGGGTGGGGTGAGGGGGGATGGTGCGACTCGTTTGATTGACGCATTTTCTGTTTCAAATCATTCTAGGTGGTCTTGGAAATGATTGGCTGGAGTTTTTCGAGTCCTGCCCATTCCACAGATTATTAAATTGCCTAATTTTCATTTCAGTGCTTCTAACTCAGTGGCTGTAAATGGTTTAGGAAAAGAATTTCAAGTGATTTTGAAAAAATAGTCAAAAAAGAAAATCACATACCCCACCTTTAATCGAATTTAATCGAGTTAAATTTAATTTTCAAGTCTATGCTCAAAAAGTTAATAAATGGATTATAAATACAGCGTAAATATAATTTAGTACCATAAAAAATCCCTAAATATACAAAATATTAAACAAAAAAAAAACATAAAATACTAAATAATGAATTTCAATGAATTAAAAATAAAAATAATTATTTCAGTCATTTTTGACCGACACGCAAAGAGCACCAGAAGTTTTTTTTATCAAAGAAAACAATGCATTATATTACCCCAGGACAAAAATAAAGTGATTGTGACATTATGACAGTGGCATCAGGAAGCAACGCTGCAAAATGTCAACATAAGACATTTGTGATTTGCACTGGCACTTTCTTAATGACGTTTTAAAGTGTCTTACCAGGCCAGTGCGGCTGGGTCGGCCCCCCACGCTGGAGGCCACAGAGCTGACAGAGCTGATGGAGGAGCTGGAGGGGCTGTGAGCCAGAGATGACACACCCATGGCCATTCGCTTGCTCTTCTTAGCTTTAGCCGGACTGGTGGATGGGAAGCCAATCCGAATCACCTTGTGGATCGGAGCAAAGAGGCCAAACTTGGGTGGGCACTGAAAATATCTAAGGAGAGACGGAGAGAATACGGATGTGAGGGAGGAAATGCAGTATATTCAAGGGTAACATCTAGAACATTAGAACATTTAAGTGTCATGCTTTAGCCTGGTCGTTCACACCTCAGAGTTGAAAAAGTCTCAAGAAATGGACGTGTAAAGCTGTGGAAAAGTGGGAGAGTAGAAGGTGGGAAAAGGGGAAACAACCAATAAAACACAGACCTGCAATAATATATACTGGCTTTCATCATAAATTACTGCTGTCTAAATTACTAAAAATGTTTCTTATCACCTAAACTAAACAGCCAGATGTCCAGCCTGTCAAGCCATCGTTTATAAAAACAAACTACATAATCTACTAAATCCAGCCTTGGGCCAAATGTCAACAATTAAAGAGTATCCATGAAGCAGTTTATTCCTGTTTGGCGCTCAACCATCCCCGTTCTTTAGTGAAAAGACAGCTGAGGTTTAACCTTGGCTCAGCATGTGAATCATTACAAATGCAGATCAACCGGCCTGTGTTCTAATACTAAAAGTCTACATGAAACTGCACTCGCAACCCATTTTTCTTCAGTAATTATTTCCCTAACAAACTATTTAAGATGGGAGTTTGTCCATCAGGAATTGTTTAGATTGTGAACAGAATGCAGAGGGAATAACTAGATGTTGAAAGATATTTGGGCAATCAAAATGAACACGTTAAGGCATGCAATACATTTTTTCAGTTTAACGCGTAAATTTCAGCGCAATCATCACAGCATCCGTTTATTCCCATCATCCGTTGGGTGCGCTGAGATCACGCTATCATTCTTTCAACTGCTATTAAACCATTCAAGCGTGATAACACACAAAAAAAGAACTTTAGACTGCACGAGTTCAGACTGCACGATTGTAGCCACGATTTTGGCTCGCCGACAGGTTTTGAAAATCGCCGACAAATGCCCGAAATCTTAGGCAAATCGACGCTCGTTCACGCGAGTGACAATCACGCAGCGTGAATGAGTAAAGACGCGAACTGAGAGAATCACCGACGAGTCGCCAACGCCCGTGAGATATTTGGTAAATATCTAAATTAGGGGTGCTCCGATTGATCGGTCGCCAATCACGATCGGCCGATAATTGCTTTGGGATGTGTGATCGGCGGTCTCTATAAAGGCCGATCCAGAAAAGCCGATCAGATGACACAAAACTCGCGAGACGATTTTTTTATGCCCTGGAAAAAATGGCTTCAGCTGTCTGGCAATTGTACAAGGTGTGTGAAAAAGCATTTCACTAGCAATCCATCTGCAATGTGTGTACCACGCCACTGTCTGCTTGTCAAACTGTGATCAACATGTAAAGAAAGAATAGAGTCTGTCCCGGAAGCGCACGTCCGAGTGAAGACTGCACGAGCTACAGAGAACACTGTGTCCACTGATGGCCGCGGCAACGAGCGCTCAGGTTGAGTTCTGAAACTCATAATATATATGAAGCCATACTGTAGTATAATGTGAGATAGCAATTAATGTTTAAGTCATTAAATGCAAGTTCACGTAAACTTTTCTCTCCGCTCAGTCCGCTGTCAGGCATTCTCCATTCACGTTCAAACAGCGCGTCGTCAGTCATTCTCCATTCAGCATTAAAACAGCACAGCACGTCGCGTTGATGAAAAGTCTCTCCAAGATGAATAAATGTTAATATTATTATACTTGATCTGTAGATAAAGCTCTGGTTTTGCATAAATTGATTCTCTTGCTGTAGTAGCTACCTCAATCATGCTCCTTTCTGTATCACAACACTGGAGAGCACTATCATTGTTCTTCACGCGCGCAGTAACTGAAATGTAAAACTGTTAAAAGAAAAGGCTAAATAAACTATTGCATAGATAGATACTGTAGGCTATAATACACTATGCATCGATGTATTTCCTTTGTGCTTAGAACTTTTCCAAACGGACTCGAAGAGCTGCGCGCTGTGACTCATGTTGCCTCAAGCGCATCATTCAGCGCTCGTGATGTGCATAAGCGCTGTGTGCCGCACTTTATTCACAATCTTTCATAAATCTTTTCATAAGAGTCTTTCATAATCATATCATAATAATTTTGCGCAATGAAAGATTATTAATTGCATTTTTTGTTCTGTCCTATCCATCATAAGTTGCTGCCTCATTAAACAGCTGTGCTATACAGTTGTGCTATATTTATTTTCTTAATTTTATAGTAGACTATAAAATAATTGGCCCCCCCCGGACCCCCCTAGAGGGGTAATATCCTTCTCACCTTTTTCACCCCTGACCCATTTTCATGTCTGATAAATACACAGGTGTAAATTCATGATACATTGTCTTCTCTTAATTGTAATACTTAATGTACATTGTTGTTAAATATAGTTTAATAATAATGCTACATGATAAATAGAAGGCTTCAAATAGACTCTATAATCGATAATTGGTATCGGGTGATACAGGTTCCAGTAATCGAGTAATCAAGAATTGATTCTTCTTTCACGTATACTTGCACTTCAACGGACACATACACAAAATTATGTTAAAATACCCGTCTCGGCAAGTATTCTTTCGGTTATGTCAACTGAACATTCGAGAAAGAAACCGGATGTGTGTCAGTATATTTGGGCCTTGCATTCGGTGTGTACACACCAAACGTGAATAGAAGCGTCAAATACGCGTCTCAGTTCAGACGCTTGAACATTCGCTCGAGTTCAAATTTTTCAACTTGTGCAGAAGACATTCAGCGCCAGACGGCGCAAGCCACGATAATGATGCGTCTATTCGCGTCTTTTCATTGACTTTGTATGTAATCTACTCGCGCAAATAATTTAAATTTGCATTATGATGTGAACACACCAATAAAGTGACAGCAGACTAATATTCCTTCTGTTGTATGTGTCAATGTTGATTAAAAAAAATACAGCTTTAACAAAGATGAAAAGTTTTAAAGTTTTTAATTTCTACAGTGACCAAACAGTGTTATTTTCCATTTAGGCAGTCTGTAAGATAAGTGTGCCACTGTAGTGCAAGTACCAAGCAGCATCTCCAGGTGCTCCCTTGAGAACCAGACCTAAAAAAGTTATGGGCTTTTGTTGTTTCTACATTAATTTGGAGATTAACTGTGCAATTATTACAATATAAAAATATATTAAAAACTTTAAATGTTAGGATTTATTTTATGGATTGACAGCACTAAAGATTCTAAAGACAAAAAAAATGTGAAAAAAAAAAACCTTAGGAATAACGTGTAAATATAAATGTCTGAATAATACTGGGATGTATTAAGAAACTAAATCAGGTCCATTTTGATTTCATGTTGTAGGTCGCACTACAACTGAGATATATTAATATACTAAACAGTTGTACACACCTATTTTATAAAGGCATGAAATAAAGAAACCTATTAGTGTTGGAAGGCCATTGAGGGTGCTGCTAAAAGACAGGACATGTTAGTGGAAGACAAATGATGTACCTGGTTCCTGCTACAGCTCCATCGGTCTTTCCCTAACGGCTCGTCCAGCTCCACTCCACACCACTCGCCCTTGGCAAAGTCAGTCTCCCCACATAACGCACTACTCCAGTTTCAGTGCCGCCAACCTGAGAAGAGAGCAAAGGAGATTCAGCGGTACATAGTGGCAACATTGACACAACAAAAATTATGAACTGAGAAATCAAATTTTCCTTGAGCTTTTGACATCTAAGAGGTCATCATATTATAAGAATATCCTGTAAGTTTCAGAACTGAAAACGTCCTTGTTAGTCCAACAAAAGCTTTTATTGACACCAGCCTCAGCAAACGACTCATTTTTCAAAGTGGGAAACTGATGAGCGTCAGAGGATAAAACCCCACCCCACAGAAGATGACCACCGCCCACCAATTCGCGCATTACACGCATAGCTAAATACCATACATGCCTACCTCGCGTAATGACAAACCGGATCGAGCTACCGAGCAATACAAAATATTGTGCAGTGCCTGGTTGTGGAAGAACACAGTCGCTGCATAAGTCCCTCTGGATTCCAATAGGAATACATGGTTAAACTTTAGTTTTAATGACGTACCAGCTGATGTGGTAAAACATTGTCCGTCTGTTCGCTTCATTTCACTGAGGATTGTTTTGTAAACAAGACTGGATTTGCAGACCGATTAAGAGTAAAGAACAGTGCTGTGCCGTCTATATTAGATCTGACAGGAATTGTGCAACACACGGACTCTGGGTCGAACATGTATGGGCGAATCATTCCGGTTGCCATTTTACAACATTGGACGTTTTCAAAACAATTTCCCCCAAGTGCATCGACGGGTGAGTTGAAACTCATTATAATATGCAAAACTGTTATCCACTCACAGCAGTGGGCGTTTACTTCCAAGTCTTCAATGCGAGACGCCCATAAAAACCGAGCGTTTTTCAGGTAGGCTCAAAACTAGGGTAGAAAATAGCCTATTACTTATTCATTTTGATGTTTTTGAATGCAAAAACCAAGCGAACGTCATAAGTTGACCTCAGACAACAATATAATAAAATTCAAAAAGCCAGTTCATGACCCCTTTAATTTAATTATATTTATGTATATTTAATATACATTAATTATACATAACTACATATACACACAGATATATATACCCTCACACACACAAAAACACACAAATACATATAAATCATATAATGTGAAGTTTGAAAATAGAAAAGGGTATATTTTGTAACCTTTAGGAGGTTGGGAATATGAGTTGGCATGTTACTCATAAAATGTCCTAAATTTTGTCTACCACAGCTAAATGTCTGCCTGTCAACACAAAAAACTTTAAAGTCTAGGAAAGTAGATAGAAGTAGTGTCAGCAGTGTAGAGTAGTAAACTCTGCCAGCTGGTGCTGAGATGGAACTGGAAATGACTGTTGTGCTGGTTGAACTGGCCTACATTCATCAACCCAGGACTGGGAGAAAAGGAGGTCAGAGACTATTCATTAGTGATGGCACCAATACACATAAGAAAGCATATTGTATGCTTCAGTTACAAAGAAGTGTACGTCACACATTTTGCGTGCTTTAGAAGCCCTCATTCATATCACTGTAAAAAATAATTTCTCTCTCATATAAACGTGTGATGTGAGATGTCAGACCTGCTGTAAGAAAAGGCTCTGGTTCCAAGCAGGTCACATTCATAGCTTTACTCCTAAATTATGCATAACATGACATACAGGAACATAAATGTAATTAGACTCTCAAAGCCTCATTGTTTCCTAGTAGTCAAAATCTGAGATTTCCGAACGCTCTCCGTAATCAACCCCAGGACAAACAAACAAAAAAACACATTGTTTCTGTAAAATTATTTCACTAATTTCGGTCATTATTACACAGAGTTAATGTGAGATTAACCCGTTTCACACAAGTAAAAGATCCCGTTAAATTTAGATAAAAATCATAGATTAATATTGCAATCCATTAATAAACTATTTTGCACTAAACAATAATGCACTAAAAATCTCAACTTGCCCACAAATAACGACAATATATACTGACTTTAATCGCTTTAAATGTACTGCTGTTAACAAAAAAAAGAAAAAAAAATCATTTTAAAGAATTACTAATATGATGCATTTTAACCATCAAATAAACCCTCCACGAAACAATGTTTTGAATGCATCAGAAATGCATTTGCTTTGTGCAGCTCTTCTGTATTTCTGTAGATCATACATTATAAGTACATTTCACATTTTAGTACCATGTAACTTTACATCTTGACCTAAAATTATCATAATAAAGAAGAATTCAAATGGTCCTAGTACGGAACCTTGAGGCACATTTCTTCAAAGGATTTAATTTGTGTTCCTCATCAACCAGTCTACCAAAAGATTTTCCAGTAATGCTTAGTCATATGACAATGCAAAACAGAACACTAGAAAGCAGCAAACCATTCATCCATCCACATTTAAAATCCTAGAGCTAAAATGAATAGCAACAGATAAAACAAAGAATTAATGAAAGTCACTTGGGGATAAAAAGCATGAATTGCTTCGGAACAAAACTAAACACACCTCCTAGCCAAAGATATTAAACAGCTTTTCTTGAGGGTCTGAGGCATTTTTCCATTCCCAGAGAGTGTGATGGAAGAGATATGAAAAGAGTGGACCATAAATGCATAAACACATGCTTACACATGTGCCCTACAGTTGTCTCTACTCTTACGTTTTAATCTGTCTCTACTTAAATGAAATGAAAAGCCAAAGCAGTCAGTTTGCGGAAACCCTAGTCTCCGCTCAGACAGAAAGCCCCATGTTCCACCCACAATCTCTTCACGGACTGTCTGGTACATATTGCAGACTAGAATTGCAAGTGTACAACGAATTTCAGCAGTTCTGATATGATTGGCTGGCCTTTATGCACCACTGGAAGTCAGTTTGTATGATTTCACTTGTATGGATATAAACGTTCTTTACGTTTTTAGCCATTTTCCAAGGTGCCAAACTGTATACAGACTACTAGGCTATACCATTATTTGAGTGTTTCCCCCCACTCTCTATTCTTTATTGTTATCTGACAGATTTTAAAATGAATCCACCCCTAAAATGCACATAAAAACAAAATTAACTTTGGTTGGTTGGTTGCTTTACATTTTGGTCTGTCAGTCTCATCTTGTCTAAGTGGGCGGTTTAAAAAGCTGGAGTGTGGATCAGTTGGATCACATAGTGTGCCAATAATCATAAGCCTAGTTCTGTAAATAAATAAAAAATGTACTAGCAAAATAATATAATAATGATGTAGTGCTGGGCGGTTTGACCAAAAATTGATATCACGGTTTTTTTCAAAATCATAACGGTTTTTCGGTTTCGGTTTTTATTTATTTATTTATTTTTTTATGCATAGTCAGGTGTTCAATGCATTTTCTACTGGTTAAGAGAGGAATTACTGCAGTAAATTGACTTAGGATGGTCTATTTTACTGTCATTAGTGAATATTGTAGAATAATTCCACACTAGTAATACAGGTTTGCATGGCCCCAGAAAATTATGCTGTTTACAAATAAGAGCCATTCATGATTCTAATGAAGTGAGGAATCAAAATGCAAAGACAACTGCAGTCAAAATACAGAACTTTTATTTTAAACAACACAATTAGAACAACTTGGAATACTTTTGCTAGTTCAAGTACCAATCCACGAACATTACGTGCATTCAAGTAAATATAAAGGAAATCTTGTCTTGCATTGCTTTTGAGGTCTATTAAAGAAATTAAAATAAAATTATGCAACTTGCATTAGTTATTCCTTCAAAAGTATTGCTTCGAAACCAGAACAAACATAAAATAAATATAAAGTGCTAACTTACTTGGCACACAGGATTATCCTGTATAATGGAAACAATATTTGGCTCTACTTTTCTTTAGCTTTCCCTGTGTTACATGCTGATGTGGAGGGCGCTGAATCCGCGGCTGAATCCGCGGCTGATTTAATACATTCTTGATATTCCAAGACATGTTTGCGGCTAAGGCGCTGGAGCAAATTGCTTGTGTTGCCGGGTCATTCTCCCCAGCGGAGAAGTTTAGCCCAACTGGTCGACGTCGGATTTTTGGAAAACAAAAAACCTCCAAACAACAGACCCGGCTCCTCTTTTTGGCACAAGTTCTTCTTCGGTGTCATCACTGTCATGTTGTACTAATTCTTCAGCATCCATCGTCCATGTAACGTAACAGAGCGCTGCTGTTTGTTTACCCTCGTCGGTGCTCAGTAGTGCAACGGGTAAAGGGTCCGTCTGAAACAGTGTCGCGCACTGCCACTTTATGGTCGGCGCAGCGTAATGGTCGTTTCGAACGTTGTGTAATTAAATACACCGGTATGGCGGTTTATTCAAAATCAAAATCGTGACGAAAATATAAACCGGTTTTTGGCTTTGAACTGAGTTTACCGCCCAAGCACTATAATGATGAAATAAAAGGTCACTTAAATGTAAACAGAGTATACTATTATGACTATGGTCCTGTACATTTTGAAAAAAGAGCAATTTGTAATAATAAATTAAATGTTTTACTCTAAAGTATATTTTAAATAATTGTTTTAATAATCTTTAGTTGTAATAATCTTTAGTTGTGCTTTAAAGTTGCTACATAGTTAACACTATAAAACACTTGCAAAGTCCTTGGTCATATTTTTAACAGCTCCGAAATTACATTGAAGTATAATTGCATCTTTATCATTGCAATTTGCAAATGTGCAAAATATATTTAAATACATGAAATGCAAGTTCTATAATGTATATTTTAGTTAATCATAAACACTTGTTAGTAAAGTTGCTAGTTAACTTATTTAAGTCCTGACTTAAGTGGCTCAAAAACACTCTAGTTAAGCTAAAGCTAATTAAATTTAATACACTGTAGTGTAAATAGCATGAAGTAAAGTGTCCAAAAATATTACATTCAAATGCATTTTTCAGTAAAAAGTACTCCTGTTAAAAGTATGCCAAAGTGTTATTTTTTTTACAAGGGAAGCTATTGGAATGCTGATATTTCTTCTAAAATATGAAACAAGTGACAAATACACAAATTTAAATCATTTGGTTTTGTGAAAAAATTACTCTCTAAAAATTACTTAATAATGTAACTAGAATTTGAACCAGAACTATCAAATTTCTTAGCATTTATCAGCATTTATTCAATGTGAAAAGGAAAATTCTTTTCTTTTTTAACTGTTTTAGTTTGTGGGACATCACCATTTTCTCTAAAACACACAAATCATGTGGCAATTTAAAAAAAAGTTTATAAATTAAGTAGAGCGGTTCTATGTTTTCACAGGTTCATCAAGTGATGTTTTGGAGCACTGCGAAGACATTCTGCTCCCTGAGACATCTGCGGTTTGGCATTAGAAAGAGCATCCGGAAAAGAATATATCCAGACAGACATCACATTCTACCGCCAGTGAGCGAATCTGTGTTTGTGCAACCGACGGTGGCAGATGAGCCACAGTACGCTCAAGAGTAGATAAGGTGATAACACAAACATTCCTGAGGGAACGTTCCAGATGTGCAATATTTACTTTACCATGTCTTCTCACTGACATCTCAAACCAAAACAGCAGCAATTTATGAGGGAAAACATGTCAGAAGCAACTGTTTGGCAAAAGCTTATAAGTCACAATATGGCTTTGAGTAGCTATTTTCTAATAGACCTTCTGGCAGACCTAATATACCTTTCTATAAATTTAGCAGAATACACAAGCACAGCACAGAGATGAGTGGTGAGGAGTGGAGAAAGCCTACTCAGACCATCTCCTCTCTAACTCACTCTCAACACTGCAGATCCACGATCAGTCAGCTTAAGCCTTAACCTGCCAGTGGCTTGATCCACCTTACAGGTCTTTTGACAGACTAAGACACATTCAGAAGTCTGCTCAATAACACTAGCGTGAAGAACCCCTCTACATCATGCTACAAATATAACACTATGACCGCCAATATACTAAAGAAATAAAAATATAATTTACCCAATTTTTTTTGTTTGTCCAAGTTTTGTCTTCCAGGTCTTCTCTAGAGTTTCAATAGCTAACTAATCTCAGAAGGGAGAAGAGATAGCAAATTGATGGGAGTTTGAATTTTTAACTTTTTTAGTGCAAACTTTTTATTTTTAGGTTGCAAGCCAGTGCCAGCATTTAGGTTTATGTGAACAAAATAATGGACCCTTTTCACATTTCCAGGGGTTCTCAGAAGCGGAAGTCATCATAGTTGGGTAAACTTCAATAGTGATGAATGGGAGATGACAGTAAATATATTTTTCTGTATAAATTTTTGTATAAAAATCAATGAAACGTTTCCACAACTTTCCAAGAGAGAGGAAAATTATCAAGAGATTGATTACAGCAGTCAGAAAAGGGAAGATGTCAAATTTCCCATCACTCCCTCAGCAGCTGTATTAGAAACACCCTCACAGCATCGTTAATTCTTTTTACATTTTTATTTACGACAATAACTAAAAGTATAGCAATATAAACTTTAAAAACAAAATTACATTTTTATTTTTTTAATGCGATGTTGACAACTGTGGAAACATGCCATTGTGAAAATGGTCCATTAGAGAAGTCCGAATCCACAGGTAGCAACAAACATTTTGTTCCATATTTGGCCTTAGTATTAGATGCGATTTGGTCGACCAGATCACAAGTAGACGAGGGAGACACACCCGTTTACACCTGGCATTTTAATGCATCTCTTTTGTCCCCATTCAACCACTTCTGTCCCCGATTTCTTGTTTACGATGGAAAAACATGTGAATGCATTTTCGACTACCTCTGGAAGTGGTCTAGTGGACAAGCTCAAAAGTCCCCTTTTACACATGTATTTACTGATATCCACTGTAATCCGATTCGACCAAAACGCACCTCAATACCAGGAGTAAACAGGACCCATTGTGACATTTACATGCGGAGCAAAAGGGTTTTTGAAAAGAAAAATGTAGGACGTGTACTTTGTTCAATTCAATGGTTGTTGAGTGAAAAATCCAGCATATGTGACCAGAGAGAAATGAGAGTGTTGTTTTAACAGAAGATTGAGTTTTCTAAATTGAGACATTTTGATTACATTATGGGATAAAACAAAAACAAAACAACATACATTAAAGAATCGTTCACAATAAGATCTATAACATAACAATAAGATCTATAAAAGAAGATAAGGTGAATTTTCATTACATATAAATTTGAAGGCATTTTAGGCTATTATCCAGAGCGACTGAAAGTGCTTTAGCTTTACATAAGAGATTGTCTGGACCAACAGATGCTATCCAGCAGGAAAATTGCTTCCTGTCCAGATACAAATAAATGCTCACTAGTAGTAAAAATGAACCCTACTGCAGATCCAAAAATCTGTATAAGTGCAACTAAAAAGGATTATATTGGCATTGTTTTTTTCCTGCTTAAAGTGGTGCATTTTGAGTCCAATAATTTGGAAGGATTTTAAGGTATGAGGTGAAAGTGCTACAAGGCAATGTCAAAGTGGTTGATTGAGTCATGGTCCTAGGCTCTGGCTCACATATTGCTGATACATGAGCATCGTTTTTACACATGTGCATTTGTAACTGTTTTGAGAGCAAACAATGGAAAAGCACTGACTTTGAGAGGTCCTTCATGGACTAAAGCACAGTCATGGTAATACGATATCAGTTGTGTGTGTGTGTGTGTGTGTGTGGGGAGACAACAACAGGGGACTGACCATCTTTCCAAAGCAGTTCAGTTACACTGTACACTGGGATACTACTTAACAGATAGAGTGTGTTGAAATTATATTTAAAATCTAGCAAACTAAATATTTTTGTACACATATTCAACAGATTTAACCAGTGAGATCAACAACACTAATATACTAGATTAAATTCATCCTATGTACTATAAACAGCTTCTGTAGTAGATGTTTGATGGCTAGTCAGTAACTTCGACTTGGCTCAGCTCAACAAAAATGCAGTTACAGTAAATTAGCCCCAGTGGGACAGTTATAATTTATGTACAAATCTGAATGGAGATAAATCATCTTGTGAAATAACAGCAACAGTAGCAAGGCTGGATGCCATTTCCAACAGCTATATCCACAAATGGCTTGGGCTGCCGAGATGCCTTTCTGATGCACCATTGTTTATAAGAAATACTCTTCAGCTCCTGACTAAAGAGCATTTCACGTGGGTACAAACTGGAGAAAGCCAAGCTGGTACTTCGGAGCTAGACAATCAGATGACCATTTTGTCCGAAATGCTGGTGTCAAGGTTCAGACTGGCAGGAAGTGGAAGGCAGACGAGTAGCGTCGACAAGGCTATCGCCAACCTGAAGCACCAAGAGTTTGTTGGGAGAACCCAACAGGAAGACAGGGTCTTGGCTGGGCTGAGGCATGAAATTTCTGGTCAAAAGCATCTATAAAAGAGCGGAAAAGCTAGTGATCATAGAAGTGACCTGGAAGAGGAAAGACTTCTTGTGAAATCTGTTGGCCAAGGTAAACAAGACCAAAGGACAAAGTCGGACAACATCCATCCTACCAAGGTCAGTCAGTTGGAGCAACCTTTGGAGAATTCAAAGTCAAGTTTCATTATACGAGTCACTATGACACACTTCCTAGCCTAGTCATCTTGGCATGGTGTTTTTTGGGATGAAGAAATCTGCGGCCTGTGCCGATGTGGCTCAGGGAACCCTCCATCACATTCTGTGTGGGTGCAAAACTGCTTCCGCTCAGGGGCGCTAGAGGTGGCGCCATGATCAAGTGCTAAGGAAGTTGGCAGAATGCACAGAAAGAGCAAAGGCATTGGCAAACAATAGGCTCTAGAGCCTTAAGAGCCAGCCTGTCCAATTTGTAAGAGCAGGACAGGTAGTGCTTAAATGCACTACTAAGCACAAAGCATCAATCCTGGCCAGTGGCAGGGACTGGGCATTACGAGCAGACCTGGACAGATGGCTGCAGTTCTCCACTTCCATCACGCAAAGCTCATTGAGACCGGACCTTGTGTTGGGGTCAGAGACGAGAAGTGGGTGGTGCTAGTGCTAGAATATCTGCAGCACAGTTTACTTGAAACTGATTTCACAGATAATTTGTTTCATACTAAAAATTAATTTTTCATCCATGTTGTTCGGTTGGCTCTGCTGGTTGATGTCGTTGTACAGAAAGAATGTTGTGACACTTGGTCAGTGTGGTTTAGTCTCTGCCCCTCCTCCACTGTGATTGGATGGCTGGGTAAAAAGTGACAGCGACTGAACGCTGCGTTGTATCCAAAGTTGAAAATTTTTCAGCTCTCGGCAACCAGTAAAAAACGCTGAATGTTCGGTGCTTCAGCATGAAAAAAAACGCTCAGCACCCCGTTACGCTCAAGGCGTTTAAAAAACGTGGCGCTCCCATTGAAAAACAAACGCATGGAAAAACGCTTTGGTGGACACGTGGCCTAAAGGAGGCATACAAGTGGAAAAAGTCACAGTATGCCGACCTGCTAGTGGAATGCCAGGGAAAGTGATGGAGAGAAACACCTTACCCATCCCTGCCCACTGGCCCAACACCCTGAGATGTTCTGGGACTAAAGGGGAGAAACATCGGTAAAGGGAGGCTTCCCAGCTGATGACCCTGTGGCTAGCAATTTGGCCCCGGCGGAGGTGCATCGGGCAGTAATGCACAGCAGGTTTACCATCAACCTAATTCTAATCACACAATAAACATTGAAATCAAATTTAAATCTATTAGTTTCACAGGGTTTCTGCAGGTTTCACAAAGACAAATTTAAGACTTTTTAAGACCTTTTTAAGACCATTTTGAATGAAATTTAAGACCTATATCACGAAAAAAAAACGTACAAAGGAAACGCGTAACGAGTCTCAAAATTAGGGATGCACCCGATATCAATACCGGTATCGGGGTATCGGCCTTGATACCACATTTTTTAAAGTACTTGTACTCGTTAAAAGTCCCCCTCATACCGAGGACCATTGACCACGGTCTGAGAAATGGGTTAATCACAGGGCGCCGAGTGCCAGGCCCCGGCTTCCGCTCAGATCGGAGAAGGCGAGACGAGAACCTGTCAGCCGCGTGGACCAAAGTCGGTACTAAAAAAATGTAAACGTCATGGTACCAAGTCCGGTGGTACCGAATACCTGACCAAACCCAGTTCCGTTTGCACATGCATGCACGAAGGGCGTGAAGTTGCGTCATCATCATGAAAGCGCTGAGACATGGCGACCGCGGCGCTGCTGATGTGTGTCTGTGTATATTAAACTGCCAAACGAACTGTTTAAATATAAAACCTGCATGTTCTGCTTGTCTCTGTGTGAATGAACAGTGCAGACGCGCGGTTTCATTTAACGTTAGCTACCTCTCACACACACTGAAGCTCAAGTGACGCTCACGCTGTTCTCCGTCTCTGCTGCCTCACGATATGATGACATGATTCATGATTTCATCTCTAAGAGTCACTTCATGAGTAACGGTAGGTATTTTACCGTTTCATTTGAGAAAACGATCGTCATATCATTTCTTTTACTAGGTGTTTCTCAATGTCAAGGAAACTTTACAAACCCTTTGACATTGAGAAACGCCCAGTGTCATGTATCAGACACGCACAGAAACTCAAAGGTCTCTCACGGCAACCCGTCAAAATAAAAAGTTTGGTAAGAAATTGACAGAAATAATTATATTAGGCTACTGTACAATAGATTTAACTACGTCTCTATTAATCAAAATTGCTACTACTAATAATGTGTGCATAAGGTTGCTTTTCTCTTGATTTTTTATAAGCAATATTTCTCAATATCATCAATATTTTCGTATAAACAGCATGTAGCCTTCAATGCTTTCATAAATGTACCATCATAAATAATAGTCATTGAATTGAATTCTTTTTATTTAACTATTTGGAAAAAAAGAAAGAAAAAAAGAATATATATATATATATATATATATATATATATATATATATATATATATATATATAAAATGAAAATAAAATATAATTAAATAAATTGGAAAAATAGTTAAAACTGATTTTAAATCATGTTTTTTTATTAAGTACTCGGTATCGGTATTGGCGAGTACTGAAATGCAAGTACTCGTAACTCGTCTTTCCAAAAGTGGTATCGGTGCATCCCTACTCAAAATTATTCGCAAAGTAATTTCATTTATTTAAACTGAACATTTTGGCGAAAATCAGTACAAGCGGAAATTTGTTCTGTTTCTGTTTTCTATAAATCCCCTATCCAAAGCGCTGTAATGTAGGCCGTCATCATTTTCCGCACCTGAAGGAAACATCGTTTGAAACAATGAAGGACTGGTGTCTTGTCGCGTGTGGAGAACCCAGAGGATCTCAAAACTAGCCAAACTATTAGTTTTGGCTCTGATCAAAAAGCAACATCCAAATCAGCAAAATCAGATCCAAAATTCAGATATTTCAAGCTAAGTATCGCTAAACTTCCACGTCCCCATAGTTGAATAAAATCCGTTTTATGTCTGTCTGTGGTATCTGAGATACCCGCAATAACACAAAACCTTAAAACTGATTAGCTGGTGCATGTTGGTCTGATTTTATATTCGTAATACAGCGAATTAAGAACTACAACTACGTAATATAAATTAAAAAAACATTCCAAAACGCTGCGGGAGCATTACAATGAGATTTACATGGACATAGGACAATTAAGACCTGTTTAAAAAGATTTAAGACCTAGAACACAATAATTCAGCAAATTTAAGAACTTTTTAAGGCCTTAAATTGTAATTTTGAAATTTTAGACTTTTTAAGACCCCGCAGAAACCCTGTTTCAAGAAAAATCAGCCTCTGGGAAATCAGCCTCTGATGACTCTGTGTCTAAGTGGGAATCCTCCCTGATGTGTTTATCACTGGACAAACCAAACAGGTGTCAGTCGGTATTGAAGCAGGCAGACAAATAGATAGCTAAGATCAAAGGCTGATGGTTTATGGAGCAGTAATCCCATCTGATTAAGAATATTGACTGCTTGAAAAGCTTTAGGACTACGCTACACTAAATGGATAGCAATTTGACCCCTGAGCCAATCAACTGCATACTCAAGCAGACAGCTATTGGGCCATCTGTTACCTAACATGAGAAATCTAACACAAGAGAAGCCACATATTAGTCACTCCACCACAGCCAGTATATGAACAATAGTTTGCTTTATACACAACATTTAGGGACAGGAAATATCTGAAATTGATAATAGCATACTGAAAATGCACCCGCAAGCAAATAAAAATGGTTAAGTAATTGGACTGTAGCTCTGTTGAAAAGTTTGTACAGAAAACACATCACCAGAATGGAGCAATTCAACAGCCACAGCAGTCCAGTATTCATTCTCATTTTACCATATAATTCTGAATCACTGAATATAAATAACTGTAATATCAATTCAAAGAAATAGTTATTTTAAAAAAAAGGTTTTCCTCAACAAAGGGTATTTCATCAGATTCTCCATAAACTGTAAGAGCATGCAAGTCATTTACAGGCTTTCAACATCCATGTCAGTAGTTTCATGAGGCTGGATCGAACAAAGATTTGCAAGATAGACAACAAAAATGCAACCCACACGAGAAACAAGATTAATCCTATGGCAGTGCATTATGCATCAGCAGATTCAGCACACAATTTGAAGTTTTACACATTAAAACCCACTGGACTGGAAAGAGTCAGTGGACCAGTGGAAGGCAGGGCACTTCTAAAAAACAGATTCTGAGTTTACAGAGTTGGATTTGACTCATTGAAAACTTAATTAGAATTTATTGTAAAAAATGTATTACTTTTCAATTATTATTGTACTTTTATTTTCATTCATTGATCCTTATACAACGCTTCTAGGGGAATAGTGCTGGAGCCTATACCCAGTTTCTTGTATTGTACTTTACACATTGGTTTTCTTTTGGTCATGTTTTTACTTCTTTTGTACACAGCATTCATAGATAAAGACTTTATTGTCATTGTACTGCTGTGCAAAACACAAGCAATTTATAAAATATTCCTTTAATTTAAGTATTCACCGAATTTGTTTTGGTGCATGTACTAAATTAATGCCAGTGTCTTGAGATTCTGTGCTTCTTTTCCTTTCTGTATTTAATTAGAAATTACCTACAGCCTTTTCATAGCATAAGATAGTCAGTCTTTTGTTTTAAGTGTGCAATGCAATCACTTTGTGTGTTACAAGCCAAATTAAACAAAGTACGTCTGTAAAACCACAAAACCAAGTAAAACCACAAAAAAAGCACAGTCACTCCTGTTTACAATCCTCAAATTTATATGGCAATATTTTATTTTGGGCCTGTAATTATTTGTTTTTGAAAAGTGTTTTATATTTTATTCATATTTTATACCGGTATTTCTGCATTCTTAATCAAAACTTTTCTCAGTTGTTCTAAATAAAGGGAGAATAAACTATAAATTGATTGAATTACTAAGTACTATATTGTGATTCATATCATTATCTGGGTATGAGATGACGTATTCGTAGATATAAGATTTTTGGTGCCGAGCCCTAGTACGCAGTGCTCTGAAAAACTCCCTGAAACACCTCGATTGTATTCTTGAGTTGTCTTCTGGGAACGTACACGTCACAATATTTCTCATTTAAACAATTCCCATCCCAAGGCATGTAAACGCAAAAAAAGGGACATGGCTCAAAAAAGTTGAGTTGTGTTAGTAGTGTGTTGAAATTCACGGTTATAGTAAGCAGAATAACATTAACCGAAACACAATAGAAGCGGTTGACCAATCACAACACACTGGTCCAGCTGCTGACCAGTCACATTGCACTTCTCAGAATGAAGAGCTTCATAGAAACTAAAACTACAGTTTTTCACAGTGACACACTGTTAAAATGTAAAATATGTGAAAAATAATGTGTTTTCTGAACATTCAAGCATGAACACCTATTTTAGTTGACCCCAAAAACAAAATAAAGACATCAAAAAAGGGCATTATAGGTCCTTTTTAATCAAAAGACATTTAGCCAGAGTGCTGTTTTCCTGAACATGGCTATGGTTGCAAACAGTAGAACAGTCCAATGAACAAGTTAATATCAGAGAAAGTCAGTAAGCATTTAGATTTTTGCCTTCCTCACAGAAGGCAAAATGACGCCACTCTGCTTCACTCCACATACTCTGGAACACTGCTAAGATGAGTGACACAAACAACATACTAAATATCAGCACTCAGCCAATCAAATCTTTGGATCAGAACTAATATCTGAAGACAATGCTATCAGAGATGAAAAGCAGACATTTAGACAGAGCACTTCAGACTCTCTACTCTTACCTTTCATGGGAAGTCAACTTTACTTAGCGGCCATATTTGCCACTCCTTCGGGCAGCTATTTCGGGTGCGCTGCCAAACTCCTATTCAAGTAACATACTTTAAATCAGAAATAAAATCTGACATTAACAGTACAGTACCATAAATGTTGTTTCTTGTGCTCACATATTTCAGGTTGGTCCAGCCAATGCACATGAGCAGTTCCAAGCAAAAACTATAGCTATACCAAGACGGTTCAAAGTACAATGCAAAATACTGGCAGAATAAGCCCCGCCTTCTAAATATAAGAGTCAATCATCAATTGGTAAAGTCATTGCATCACTCACAGCTGACATTACATGCTCCGGTGTGTACTTAGGACTGCACATGAGCATTGGCTGGATCAATCGGATATATAATCTTTTTTAAAGTTTCCTGAGCCTAAAGGCCCTTTCCGAATGGAGCTTGTACATTGAACATGAACACTTCTGTGTAACTTAATCTGATTAGACAGCTCGTTTCACTGTGCTCGAACAAAAGCGTGCTTTGTCGCACTGCAATTGATCACGCAAGGTGGGAATAGCTCCATAGGGATCTGATTGTTTCATTTAAGAGCGTCATCTTGATGTACATTTGCACTGTTTAATCATGCTCAGTATGAAAGGGCCTTAAGAAACTACATTTATGGGACAATTCATGTAATTGTACTGATTGATGTATGTTAACTGAAAGTGTGGCAAGCACTTTTTCAGCTTTCAGCATTTCCCCATTTAGAGATAGATGCACTTGGATGCAAGAAACAGCTGCCCGGAGGCTTTGCAAATATGGCTGCCAACTGCCGAGTGAAACTGGCTTTACCTAAATGGATTTTGGCATGGGCCTCAGCTTCTGATGGCATCTGCAGTGATGTGATGACTTTACCAATTGGTGATTGGTTTCTGTGCGATCACAATAGAGATATTTCAGCAAAATTGTGCAGGCATTGTCAATAGTGTAGCGATGTTTGAAGCACAGCTCACCCAACACAGTAGTCACTTTCAAACCTAGCTGCTTTCTGGTCATCACTGGCAAATTCACCTGACCGACTACATACAGGCTCGGCGATATTAACCTGACTCCGCCAGATGGATTTGCTCCGCATATCCATCTGGAAACCTTCTGTTCGAAGTAAGTTTTGGAAGGGCGAAAATACTGGTTAGCTGATTGGCCTGTGTTGGTGAGTAGACGGGCCAAATCAACCAATCAGAGCAACTCTTGCCGAAACTCAGTTGGGAGAAGAGCAAAAACATCTTCCTCTGAGAAAGCCTCCAGGGCAGTGTCTTGCTCTTCTTTCAGTGAGGAGCATCTTAATTTCAAATAAACTTGTCTGAATAGCTGACGCCTGATGCTAGTTTCATCCGCTGAAGCCGCCATGTGACTCTGGGCACTCGAACTGTGCATGCTTCACGTTGCGTCACACCTCAACCCGCCTCAAAGCCAACGCTGATTGGACGTTCGTTTGGTGAACTGCTCCCAAAGTTTCTTTAACGGAAAGTATCCAGACTGATCTGCGAGTGAAACCTTGAAAGCTCGCGAAGATCAGGATGGTGCTCACAGAGGTCTAGGGCGCATAGGCCTGAAAAATAAAAATCTCCGATTTATTTTTTCATTCGAATTACAATTTTTTTTACAATTTATTTAATCAAAAGCAAGTCAAATGTAACCCCCATTTCTGGAATGAATAATAAAGAATGAGCACCTGTAGGAATCAGTCCTGCTGTGTTTTAAATCACATTTGTAGTCTAGACTAAAAGGAGACAAACATTCACCTTGAGAGTATAGCACCATTTTTAAAGCATTAACACAATACATTAAAATCTGAGGAAAATTGTTATAATTCAAGGATTTGCCAGCATACAGAATTCAGCACTTAAGAAAAAGTATGTTTTGAGCGGTGAGGGGAGTCTCTTAAATGCCCTTAAATTGGCCATAGAGTTCAAGAAATCAACACATACGGTATGTCTGTGATTGGCTACATCGCTCAATGCTGCAAACATGTTATAAATAGAAATTGTGGCCTGTAAAATCGTTCTATTTTGTTTTAGTTGTTCTGATGCTTTTCTGCAACAGATTAATACTAATCTATTACTTTTATACTTTAATCATAGATATCTCTCAGTTCGCGGGAGTCCCGCATATCATTTTACTCTCCCGCAAACCGCACACACATAGTGAGTGCACTGCCGCCCGTGCTCTGGCCATCAAATCTAGTCCCGCGCCACACTCTGTGCACCGTCTCTCAAGGGCCCAATCTGCTTGTGCAATTTCTTACCCCAGCACAAAACTCGCCGAGCACATGGATTCCAATTTAAATGACTGAATTTCGCCAGAGTCATGGTGAATATGGCCGAAACATTCATTCCACCATACTGCATGTTGCACTTTCTCCTATTCATAGAAATGAGTGATCCATCTTAAGCCGCGCTTCCACCGCAGGAACTTTCCCCAGGAACTTTGGGGTGGTACTCGGTGTGTTTACACCTCAGGAACCAGGGTCTAAATTAAGTTCTAGGTAGAAATTTCCGCCCAGAAAGTCCCTGCTGGCGAGGTAGTACTTTTTCAGAGTTCGGGAACTTTCGGGGTGGGACTTGTGCGCTGAACATGCTGATTGGTTCTTAACTCTGTTTCTGCCCAATGGCGCGCTGTTCGTCCCATCCATCTCACAGTCAATGTCCGCTGATAACAAACATCTACTTTTATATCTAGCATTACAAGCTTTCTGGATTCGCTTTGGGTGCTCGTCTTTTCTGCCGTTTTGTCAATTAATCCGTTAGTAAACCAATCGCACACAAAAGCAGCAGTCGGACACAGTTCAACGTCACTACATCATATTCCCGCCCGGACCGGTACCGCGTGTAAACGCAGTAAGCAAGCGATCTGAGGCAAAAAAAGCTCCTAATCAAAAAAGTTCTCTGGGACAAGTAACATGGTAATTGCACGGGAAGAAAACGCGGCTTTGGTTTACATAGAAAAAATTCAACACTCACCAGCACTCGAACCTCCTGAAACCTTAAGGTCCTTCTCTCCCCTTCTCCACAGATCCACTGTCAGACATGTTGGATCCCTGGCTCATTGCCGGCTTTGACTTGAGCTGTTGAGCATGCCTTCTCTGAGCGGCATGACCACCCGCTGACCGAGAATGCTCCCACACCACCCTGCAGTTGTGTGTTCTGCTGCTCGTCACCCCCATCCCGCGGGCTTGCGCAGTGAGTTTGGGAAGGCCTGGTGGAGACTGCCCTGCAGAAGCGCTCGCACTCAGAAGTACGGCACTCCATTTGGGCAGAGCCGTTCATTTTTTCCAACCAGGTCATTCAGCACCACTCCAGCCCACTGTCCCGGGAACTTGGTCTCTCCAAGATAGGCAATGACTCTAGCTGGTCACTTGCCCAGACTT
>JAQIUQ010005851.1:0-56035 GCA_030378365.1 Hybognathus amarus | reverse complement strand
TGTGACACTTTGGTTCAGTTTGCATTGCTTTAGTGTCCCTTATTTTATGCCACTGAAACATACAAATCTTTCGGCTATTGATGACGCTATCCTAGAATGAGAACAATTTAATCAAGACCAATTTATGAACCAAAAACAACCTTTGATGTCACTTTCTGGTTGACATTATAACCTTATTTATAGAGCTGTTAGTGATTTTCTCTGCCTTTTGTTTGATTTGCATTAATGGCTGAATACGTCAGCAGGTTTATTAGGCTCGCATTTACACTGCAGGTCTTGATGCCTAAATCCGATTTTCTTCTGACTATATCCGATTTTTTGACGACCTGCTTACATCATCTTTAAAAGTGACCCCATATCCCGATTTTTGTACTTACACTATACACTGCTGAAACTCCAGAATGACAGGTACTGACCCGGAAAATTAAGTTAAAACAGCCCGAAATCCGATGAGAATGCAGATGCGGAATGAAATTATTGCCAGTGTGTGTTTTCTTTCCACAATATTTTGTCCAAGTCATCGGAATCAATTGGTCTCACAACGAGAAAAAAAAGAGGAGAGGCACTGTCATCAGCCACGAGCACTTAAAACGAAATGCATGCCTCATATATCCCGTGAAAAATACAGATTTATTTCTGTAACAACCCTGCATTTTTGCCTGCACTCTTCACCCAAACACTAAAAGACATGATACCTCCGCATTGCTCCACTGTGCTGTATCCTTTCTTCCATTCGCACGCTCGCGCCTGTAGTGGCGCAGTTTTAATGACGCACGACTCGCATTACTGGTGAATATCCGATTTGTCTGCTAACATGGCACAAGCAAATGCACGCATCCGAAGTTCATATGTGTTTAATAGCCATTTTTTTATCTAGCAACAGTGAGAGACAGCATTTTGCAACAATCGCTCACCAAATTGGTTGCTTTGGTTGCTGATGGGTAGCCTGCATTTGGGTTTTAGGAAATACTGACAGCGGCAGGCGCTGTGAAGGAAGCTGCGCTGTGGACAGATGCGATTCTTTCAGTTTTTAACGGTTTTATCTCAAATATTCTTCTATTCTATATAGTGCTTTTGGAAGCCGAAATCTGGAATGAGAATAAGAATGATATCCCAGATCTAAAGTGGAACCTAGGTTGAATGTTTAGTGCTGTACCTCATTGCTCACCCATTAAGCAAGGGCTGTCGATGTTGCGACGTCTGTGGCTCCGCCGTAAAGAGATCTCTCTCTCTCTCTCTCTTCTGAACTGCAAAAAAGAAATAGCAAATCTGCATCACAGATTAAATGGTTAAATTAAAATATAGTTTATATATAGAAATGGCTGGCGCAAGATGTGAGAACATGTTCAAGGAGATAGCAGGTCTTAGGAATAATGAATAAGTAGCCTACGTGTATTTCTCTTAATTTCTCCAAGGTGTACCAGACAGAAGCCGCAGTCCGAAGAGCTACTGGATACAGCGGTCTTTCAAACTGCTTCATGCTAGCCGGGGCCCAGTTTAATGCCCGGAGTTTCAGATTACCATCCCTGCTTATGACCAGTCATTTGCTGAGATAACTAACGTCTCAAAGCGGTACCGAACTCCCTCTTCCATCTCGGACCCGACCCAGAATTAAAAGAGGGAAAAAGTTTCTCCTGAGCACAGCGTTCATGACACAAACATCAGCGAATGTCATTTTTTTTTTCCCGATGGCTGTTAAAAAGGCAAATATCGGCCGTTACCGAATGTTCAGCCGATGCATCGGTGCATCCCTATTAGATGCAGTAAGAAATTAGTCCTACATACAAGAGCGCTTTAATGTCAAAAAGTTGACAAGCGTTCTTGATATGAATCATCTGAACAATGTTTTGAGGTGTGGTAACTCTAGTATAAGCGGAATAATTGACTTCAGGCCGTTGAATTGTAGAAAAATGATGCACACCAGAGTTGTAACGACCACTCCGCTTCGCGTCGTGACTGCATTACCACTCGGGTGTGCATTATTCTCTAATAGTGCAACGGCTGTAGTCAATTGTTCCTTACATGTTGCCCAGTTCACTGTCTTACAAACTGCATCGTTTACGAACACAAATATCTCTCTTTCAGAAAACACACTCATCAGAATATGACATCACTCACCGAGGGATTACAGCGACTGCCAGGCCACATACATTGATCCCATGAGGAGAGGCAAAGGCTGGCGTCCCCGTCACGATCCAGGTATTTGCAGCAAGTTCAATCAAAGCAGACATCCGGTCCAGCAGGCGCTGGGGAGTTCAGAGAGCACCTCCTCCACCTGTGTAGGACCCAGCTTTGAAACTACAAAAACAATACATGTAAACAAACAGACTTTTACATCGACTAAAATTAGGGCTGTCAACTTTAGTCGTTTAGTTGACTAATCAGTCAATGCCGTCTTGGTCGACTGCACATTACTTATTGGTCGACTAGGTCACATTTATTTTTTTTGCCAACAGAAATACATTTTCAATGATTTACTCCTTGATATTTATTCATTTATAAAGCAGTTATTTATTACTGTATTCTAAATATAATTAGCCTATGTTTTATCCCCAACTTTAAATGCGCCACAGTTTCAGCGCAGCACATCAGCACGCACTTCGGGAACCGCACCTACTGGCTGCGCTGCTACATCCCTCAGTAAGGGATGTACCGGTAGGTAGTTTTGCTGTATTCCATTCAGTTCACGCTACTTTCAGTCGACAGAATGTCCAAGAAATCTAAATCTTTTGTCTGGCTACATTTTTGTGGAGGTAGGCGACGGTGGCGAACGCGTTGCTCCATTATGAGTGCGTGCCTATTTAAAATCGAACTTAGCGCGCAAAAGACGTGAGCAGCTCTTTTAACGGCTTTATCATACTGACTCAATAGATTGTTTTCTTAATAGGTTTTTATTTGTACACTTCACTCATTTGAAAGTAGTCTCAAATAATGTAACAAAACGAAAATAAACTTATATGCTATCTTATGCTATCTTACAACACAGCCCAGATTTCAGATTGTTTTTTAGGCTATTTTGTCTGTTGTTTTAAAACGCCTAACAGATCAGTTGGACAAAAGTTAACCCATAGCTTTTTAAGTAAAGAAGAATACAGCCTGTATAAACGAGAGCTTTTGTTAGGATTTTTCATTATGTGGCAGATAGCAGTTATATTATTTTGTAGAGTGTGGTGTAGGTCAGGTGCGCGATTGTGACCGTCACCATAGACCTAAGTTAGTGCTCCTCACTTTTTGCAGTTAAAAAAAAATCACTTAATTTTCAAAGAATTGTATTATTATTATAGTTTTATTTATTTTTTATGTTTTTTCGTTGTTGTTTTATAAATGCTCTATGACAATTGTTTAAAAAATGTTAAATCAAAACATCTGTTTTTTTTGTTTGTTTTTTTTAGTCGACTAATCGTTGCACAGGACAAGACTTTGGTCGACTAAGGATTTCTTTGGTTGACTACAGCCCTAACTAAAATATTGTGGAAGTCCGTCACAGGTCAAGATCTTACTCGATAGCAAAAGCTTTCCATCAGGTCTGTGATTCCTGTAGTGGTGGCCTTAATGTTCCAGACTCTTCTATGAGCTCCTGATATACCATGCCGATCTCAGAATTGTCCGCCCATCAGGTAAGGCAGAACGGTTCCTATGGCAATATGCCAGTTTCTACTGGCGACAAACGCAGAGTGTGCAAACAGCCTCCCCAAGACTTCTTTCTTGGTTAAGGTCACATGGAGGAAGTTCGGAGATTGTAACGCGCTCAGAAAGACTCAGCTACTTCCGAACTCCATATCGTTGGTTAACCTGAGGATACGGCACATCGACACGCACCCGGATGAAGCCTGAGAGACAGATTATAAATCCCAGAAAAATTACAATCCCATAATACAGTCCATACAAAATTGAAAACCATGAAAAGCCAGTAGTACATAAATAATACAAAAATGGCATACACCAAGACACTAGAAAGGGACTGTTTACATAACAATTGGTAACACTTTACAATAAGGTTCCATTTGTCAACATTAGTGCACTGCATTAGTTAACATGAACCATCAATGAAAATTACAGGGGCTGGAGAATGAAACTGAAACCTGGTTTTAGGTCACAATCATTTATTAGTTCGGTGTAGTAGGACCAGGGTCACGTGTTAAAACTTCCACACTGTAACTCTCTTGATATGTGGGAAAGACAGAGAAGATGGACTCATCAGAGAACAATACATGTTTCACATTGTCCAAATCTTGCCAAGAGTTTCCAGACGTTGGCACCAATGACACCGACATCTGGCAGTGGTACGAGTGACCACAATTTTGGCTATAGCAGCTCGAACTGAATATTGACTCTGCGGAGCTCCTGATGAACAGTTTTGGTGGAAACATGAGAGTGGAGGTGCGTGTTTAATTCTGCAGTGAGTTGGACAGCTGTGTTTTTTTTTTTTTTTGGATTCAAATCAGATTATTAGCTGGACATTTCTTTCAGACAGATTCCTCTTGTGTCGACAGTTACTCCTGTTGGACGTGGTTCGTCCTACGTGGTGAAATGCAGACATTAAAGCTGCGGTCGGCAACTATGGCTGATTGAGCGGACTTTGGCAACATTTTGAATGTTTACAACTCATATTTCCCTCCCCCACTATCAACAAATACCCTCCCACAGAGTTCGTGCTCGAGTGCGTGCGCACCAGGTTTTCTGTGAATGCGACCGTCATCAGCATTCATCAACACCATGGATTATTTGGAGGTATGCTGCTCTGGCTAATCGACCAATATATTGCAATTGCTAACGTCATTTATACTCTAAATGAGCTAACTTGGTTTGTTAGTGTTCCGCCATACACTCTTCCGTACTGCGAGAACTTCAGGCGTGTGCATGTGATTATAACGTGCGCGAGGGGTGGCGTGTGCCCGATCTGTGATTGACAGTCAGATCTCACACCCCCTGGGCTGATTGTACACAGTTTACAGGGAGCACTGGATTTTTGCAAAACAAATAACATGCTCCAGATGGAGCCAGCTCAGGTTTTTTCTAAAACCACTTTATTTATGTTGTTCTGTCGGATTATAGTGTCGATTTCACTGAATATGATCAAAAAAATGTTGCCGACGGCAGCTTTAACTTGAATACCTTAGCTTCGGATACACCACAAAGACTTACTGTCCTGGTCACAGATGAACCAGAGAGACGCAGACCAACAAGTTATCCTTTTGAACTCTGTCTCCCATTATGTTGCGTGGATTTCAATATTTTATGTACTTCAATATTTTATGTACAGCTGTGCTATAGATCCCTTTTGCGCCAACGTCACAGTTAAAGGTACTCTATGGAGTTTTTAGCGGCCTCTAGCGGTGATGTTTCACAATGCAACAAGAGCGCTCGTGCCCGTGTGCGTGCTAGATCTCAAGAGCGAGCATTCGCTACCAGCCACACGAGACTTCAACGCAACGGCGAACTAATCACACAGCATGCTGGAAACTAATCTAAACTCCCACTGCAGGTACAATAATAGCCTACTTTTATCAGCTTGACATTGAACTAATGCTCTGTGCTTGTCCATGATAATGTTACAGTAAACTGCATGTAGTCTAGCCGACATATGATGTTATAGCATAAGCCATTTCTCTAACTATTCGTGTATCTTTCACAATCAGCAATGTCAACATAGGTGAATGTAGCCTATAATATGATAACGAAAACGGTTAGTGAACTTAAACTGAACAGTTTCAGTGCATCAGTAAGATCGTAGGACGTGACATTACTGTACTAAACGTGTCTGGAAATGTGTATAAACAATATAATAGTAGTGGATAGAGTGACGTTCAGTACAGTAACTAGATCTAGTAAATAAAATAAGTTACATCCTAAAGCACCGACTTTTTGTTATCCTGGAACATTCTTTTGTATTCATGTCATGTTTCATGTAGTTTACCCTGCTATTTCACTAGAGTTTACTAACTAGCCGTATATAAAGTATAATAAGCCGATGTTGATCCGCGTTTGCGTCTGGAGTTCGATCATATTCACGTTTTGCCTGAGGAGCCTCAGCAGATAGTTACAACTTTTTTTCTTTATTATATTTTTGTGGAGTTTGTGTTGGAGTGTGTTGTGCTGGAGGCATCAGAATCTGTGTCGTCAGCTGAAGTGCCGCTGATCGCATGTTGAAATCAACGGGGTTATTGTGTCCATTTCTTTTACTGTCTATGGGTCGCATAGACTGTATGATAGAGAGGCTCGGAAGCGCGCATGCACGTCACATCTGATGGATTTCGCAGGAATCCGACCCGGAGACCTCACATATAAATATGAATATTGGCCTTCAGAGGTAATAGCAAAACCCGAAAAGTGGATCATTGCAATGTGTGATTACAACCCCTTCACACACAGGCAATAAAAAAAGGATTCATTTTATTAAAAAAGTGGTAACGCTTCCTTTACAGTCCAGTTACCCATGTAAATACTATGTACTTATTTTAGTAACTACAATTACTGGGTAATAACTAGTACTTAACCCTGAACCTACCCCTAAACCTACCCCTGTTCCATGTACTTACCTTATATTAGTCAGTACTTTCTAGGTAAGTACACTGTTAAGTTCCCTGTAAGTACTGTACTGTAAAAGGAAGCGTTACCAGAAAAGTTATATTTAGGACCTTTAAGTCATGGCGCAAGTTGAACTGGAGCGGCCAATACAAACCAGCACAGATTCAGCTACATAATAAGGAGCTTAAATTATTGTTACTATTATTAAATGTCATCTTGTTGTGTTGTTTGGTGCAAGAATTTATGAAAAATGAATATGCTGTATCTGGAATTTTTATTTCTAGAAAATTTTCATATCATTAAAATCACACCGATAATGTCACTCTTTACATTGTCGTCGTCTCAGCACTGGCTTCGGCAGACCTGCGGATTGTACTCACAAGTCTTGTACAGGAGCATATAGTTTAAGGCATCTAAAGATTTGCCCTCAATTTCTCTTTAGGATCGGTTTCTCTATAAGGTAGGTGTAGAAGTCAGGCCACTCAACCGAGGTAACGTAACGTTAATTCTGTCAGATCGTCCATGCATTGAGTGAGCGTGTGCACGGCGGCTAAGAGTCTGGGCAAATCTGGTTCCACCCGTTAAAAATAACTTTTGGAAATAACAATCACGGTCCTGGACACCGAGTGACCTTACACATTAAGATAAAATCTGATTTTCTCCAGTCGACTTTAAAAAACAAGCTAACAACACTTGCTAATAGCGTTAGTGAAGCGGCCAGAGGGATCGATTCTACCTCCACCAAAGCTCCGCCCACAAAAAACATGATTTTAAACGCCATGTTTACTAACTGAAAAGGGGTATATTGCGGCTAGTTCAACCTGCACCCTCTGCTCTTACTGATGGATGATAAGCCATCAGGCTGCACATATGCATGAAACCTTCAACACTATATTGGCTAGTGTTTCAGTTTCATTGTCCAGATTCCCTGTACCGCTAATGTTAATTTTTAAGCATTTACAAATACATTATAGTTCTATCTGTTAATATTAGTTGATGGATCTGAGCTAACTAACAATGAACAGTTGTATTTTTATTAGCTAACATTAACAAATATTAATAAATACTGTAAACATGTATTGTTCATTGTTAGTTAATGCATTAACTAGCAGGATCTTACTGTTAAGTGTTACTCAATGATGATTAAACGTGAGCCATTGATCTTACCAGCAATAAGATTTCTGCACGGTTTCATTGATCTCCTCCGTGGAAGCATGATAGGGCACAGCTGGTTAAAATGAAACAGGTGTCAAAGCAGAAGCTTTCAAGCTGAGTGTATTATGATCAGTTCATAGCGAAATGTCCCGTGCTCGGGTTACTCTCTGCCCTAGGGTCTCATACGCTCAGTGTGGTAGTCAGAAGGCCCTCCTCGACCACTGAGCCACAGTCCTCACACACCCACTGCCTCTGAGAGTACAGATCATCATCTATCACATTGGACGAGCCACACTCAGGGCAACTGGTAGGCATTCCTGTGTGAGAAGTACATCAGCTATTGTCCACCATCACACTCTTATTGCAAGCGTTGCACATGAGAAAACAGAAAATCTCAATATTCGTACTGAAGGCATTTAACAGCGTTTTGTTTCTAATCAGCAAATTACAAACAAGCAATGCTATGCAATATAAAACAAACGAAAGTCAATCACACTGTTCCGCACGTATCAGTACAAACACACAATACTTATTAACGATATAACGTTATAAATTTGGGGATTTTGAAGATCTTACTGGTGGCAGGTGCTCTTCAAATGGTCGGCGAGTAATGCAATGGCAGACAATCAAAATGCGTTGCTCCTGTTATGCACATTACAAACTTCTGAAAGCTGGTTCTATCACCCTTCCTTGCGACATATGTACGTTTGTTTTGGTTTTGAACAAGACGCAGCCAGCCTTATGGACGCTGCCGCGCTTCTCGATGACGTTATTGGTCCGGGCGGAAACAAGACTGTTGTCAATAAAAGTTCCTTTATTTTGTAACTACATATTCGAATCATAATAATAATAATAATAAAAGGTAAATACAATAATACAATATAAAAAAGAAAGGTACTTTCCTGTTACCCGGACACAAAAACGTTATCATAATTTATTAATACAGGTCTAGCATGTGAAAAAAACTCCAGCAAATATTATTCAAGTATATAATATCAAGTGTGAACTAGGATAATATTATATTAACCAGTTATCATTTCGAATGCAAGACTAAAATAAATGTGGTTAGTCTTTCTCCCAGAGAAACAGCAGCATGTAAACTTTACCAAGAATGATTTTAGACAGTCAGACTTTCACTCAATGCTTTTCATTATAGTATTTAAAAGCTTAATCTGCCTTTATAAAAATGCTCAGACACAATATTGTGAGTCCGGCCACACCTAGACATTCTTTATTTCAAAAGCAGAATAATACATTCTGAGAATAAGAGAATAATAAAGCTGTAAAGTTACATGACAAAAGGCATAAAATACAAATGATCATATTTATTATTTACAGATGACCTGATTCATTTAAAGTGCTTAAATATGTATCAATACAGTGCTCTGTCTACAAAACATTAGCCAACTTGTAAGCTTCATAAACAATATAAAATATTTTGCATAAAGAATATGATATATAGATCAATTTTGAAAATGTAGCTATCCCTTTCCATTGAATGCTTTGACCAAAACATTTAATAGATAACATGTAAAAAGAAAACCAACCAAAGATTATAAGCAATTCAACTGGAAAAGCTGGACAGTAAAAACCTTTGGGGAAAATACTTAAATTCTTGAAATAAATCATATGTAATCAGTCACATGGTTGGATCTCCAGGAAGCCAAATAATAAACATTCATGTTGTCACCGTTTAGTGCAAGATGTCATAAATCAGGTATACATAAACCTGATCTTCAGCTCAGTAGTGTGGTCTAGTGAAATGCCTTTGTGATTTGCCCACAACCTTGTACTGTTATTCATCCCATATTTGTGATTACAGTGCACATTAGATACAAAAACCCTCTACTACTAAAGTACTGTCCCTCAAGCGGATTTCTTCGTCAGAAGTCAAGGACATTAAGATGCCGGGGTTCTCCTCCATGACACGAACTAGAAGATTGTCTATATACAGCTCCAATTCCCCTATCTTAGAATCCTTTTGTGAAAGCTGCACCTTCTGCTTTTCCAACAAGTTTATGAGTTCTTCATTGGTTAACTGGGTGTAGGGCCCTGTCCCTTTAGCCTCTGGGACCTAAAAGATAGTTGGAACACAGAAATATAATCTTTACAAAAAAAAAGTAAAGCAAGAGAAACAACATCTTAAACACTAAATCAGATTTATGTTCAATGCATGGTAAACGGTTGCACAAAAGTAGATGAGAAACAAAAAGAAAAGAAAAAACATTACACTACCTTCATCTTGACTTGTATGTCATCTGTAATTGTAGCAGATCTGGAATTGTCTTGGGTCTCTCTGAGGTCTGCATGATTGTCAGTGGTGCTCAAGGGTTTCACTGCATGTGGCCTGACAAGAGAAAGTGAGCTGTAAGCTATAAAAGCCAATCTAAGAATGCAGGTGTGGAATAAAAATCAGTCAGATCAGAGGACTCTGCAAGATGATGATTATATATATAAAAAAGAACAAAAATACATTGAGCCCTGAATTTGTTGGCTTTATTGCAGTGTTTCCCAACCCAGTTCCTGGAAGCACACAAACACTACACATTTTCCAACTCTACCTAATCAACCACACCTGAATCAACTCGTTCAGTAGAGACTCCAAGACCCAGAAATATATGGGTCAGATAAGGGAGACATCCAAAATATGCACTGTTTGGTGTGCATCAGAGGAACAGGTTTGGGAAACATTGCTTTAAATGTACTTTGTAAAAAAATAAAATAAAAAAAATATGCCTTTATAGACTTTCATCCAAAGATGAAAGTGTTTATATCTGTGGTTTTCAGTAATGGATAGCAATTTTAGAGTTAATGTAAAAGGAGAAGGTTCAAACTGGGAAATTAAACACCTCATTAATTTCACCAGAGACTCAGAAAAGATAAAGTTTATACCATTGTGTTTTTAAGAAAGACTAGTGATGTGGAACATCACATGGAAGTCCCAACAATGAGTAATCTAGGGTCCAGAGCGTAATCTGATGTAGACCAATATGCACATCTTGCAGTCAGGCAGTAAGTTACATGAACTTTGGTTGTAGTCTATAACAGACACCATAAAACATTACTTATAATAACCTTGCAACTTTTTGGAAATTACACAGACATAAGAGCCAATTATAAAAGTAGTTGATGTTACTTGTCTAAATGAAGAAAAAACGCAGTTGGCCACGTCAATTGATAACTTCAACACCAAGCAAAGGGTTGGTTATCAAACACACAAGCAATAAGCAACAATTCATGGAAGACAGGGGAACTAGATCCTGCTTCAGGAGGGCCAACGTCTAGCAGATTTGAGCTCCAAGCCCAAATAAACACACCTGAACAAGATAATCAATGTCTACAATATTGTTAGAAACTTCTAGGGCTGCATTTACCTAAAAACAAGTAGATCATACGGACCACTAGTGCCAATGGTTTCTACAATCTACTTATGCTTTTGGCATACACAGTCCATGGCAGTGTGATGGGGCAGGTTGAACTACATTTTGCAGTACAGTGGCCCTCTAGCAGCAAGACTGGACACCACTGAGTTTGGAGAACTAGGTGTGCATCATCTCACATAGTTAATATTCATGAGCCAAGATCATTCTAACACTACTGTCTACTCCCACTGAAATTGAGTAATTGAAAAAAAAACAAAAAAAAAAACAAAAAAAAACCCCTTGAGAGTAATTCTGTGTTGAACATTACTTCAAACTTTAAAAGCTTTTCAATTCTCAGAAACTTTGAATTTTAACCAGTGGCTAACAGGAACCTACCATTGGACATCTGCAACTACTTATAAGGGTCTCTATTTCTACGAGAGGCCTCACCTGCAGTGTTTGAAGGCAGCAGTATCACCTGTTCTCTCATGTTCACTTCCATTTTTCTGCACAATGATGGACTTCACATCAATCAGTGAAACTCTGGCCTGTGGCAGAGACCGGTGCCCTGACCCTTGGGCTGCTTCCACTCTCAGAGGAGAATGTTAATTTTTAGTTTGCACTTCATTTTTCTTGAGAGCTTGATTCAAGATTAGAGAAGACTTTTCATGGGATAGCGTAAAACATGAGGTGCTACTCAGTTAACGACTTGTCTTGATCCGGTCTGGTGGGTTGACTGGTTGCCTTCAGTACAGCTTCTGGTTGCTGGCTTGAGTTCTGGTTGCCAGTTGCTGCTGAATTGGAAGGAGGCAACGGGGCCTGACTCTTTTTGGAAACACCAATATCAGGCAGGACATTTTCAATATGGCAAAGAACTGTTCCAAGGGTTGGCTCAGACCTTAAAGTAATGTCTCTTTCAAGAAAGTCTAGTTTACACTTTGCTGGCAAATCCTCTTGTCTACTTGCACTTGAAGAAAGGTTAGACTCCGGTTTTGTAGAAGGCTCTTCAGATACAAGCTTTCCAGTAAATTGGTTTGAAGACTCATCTAGTTGATCAATGCAAGAGTTTGAAGTAGCTCTGTCTTCAAGGGATACAGCATGTTCAGTCAAATAGACGTTACCAATAGCTAGGTTGTTGGGTTCAGGTTCAGATGCAGAATTCCTGCATGACGTTGACCGTAATAAAGGCTTTGGAGCTAGACCCTTGTTGTGTTTATTTACTTTGACCTCGGTAGACATAAAAGGGTTGGTTTCTTGTCGGTTACTGGAAGGACTCAGGCTTAAATGTGATAAACTGGGGTTCCTAAAATTGTCTGCATCAAAAGTCCTTGACTCATCCTGCGAGACTGGGCGCCCTTGGTTCATCTGGTCTTCTTCCTGGAATCTAGGAGTTCTCCATTCTACAATATTAAGAGTCGATCGTAGATTGGTCAGCATGTTTGTTTTGCATTTCTTGCCTGTTCTTTGAGACATCTGGTGGTAAAGGTGCGAGACGTTTGTCTTGTCGTAAACTGCAGGAATCAGAGTCTCCACCTTCCTCAGATGCTCTAGATTGAAAACTTAAAAAAACTGAAAACTGTGTGGCTTGAGGATTGCTGGTGTTTTTTAAGGGGATGTCTGGTTTTTCCATCTGCGCCATGTTCTGAGGAGGCATCGGGGCACGTCGTCTCTTTTCTGATCTTTCTGTGACGTTTCGGAGACTGACAACAGCTCTCTGTGTTTCGGCTAATGGCATCAGAATCATCTAAGAATGGGTTGGTGTTTAGCACAGATGCTTGTGAAAAGAAGTTTTCAGAAACAGAAGAACTGAAGGAGCATGATAATGAGAGGGAAGATTAAACTTAATCAAACACATCTGCTAAATGTCTAAATATGTTGCAAGATAAAGCCACTTTTCTTTGCTCAATAGCAATCAAAACCACTGAAAGCATTACACACATTTAAACGGACCCCATTTACTTTCATTAAAAACCAGAATTAATATTATGCCATCATTTCTCTCTCATGTCATTCTAAAGTTGTCTAAACTGCTAGAGATAACTGGTTTAGATTTAAAGAACCACCCACAAATAGTGTTGTCTACTTCCAGTCTCCAACACATTCCAGAACTATTATGAAGCCCTCAAGTCTAAACACATGAGTCAGAGAAAGGAACTGCTTGATAAGCCGTTTTCCAGGGAAACAGATTTCTCCAGTTTCCTCTGGGTCAGACCTCAATTAAGTACCACATAAGAGTGAACACAATGAGGGTTAGAGACCTTATAAATAACTGTCAGCATTAATGCATTTCAGCAGAAAATAAATATATACCACAGTAAGAAAGATTTAGTTTATTCAGGTTTTTGTACTTCATTTGGTTAAGGGTTATTCAACTTAGTCAGTACGGCAATCATCTTCAGAAAATATAATAGAGAAAGACTAATAGAAGATGTACTTGTATATATTATACTTGGAGTTCTGCTTCTCATGCCAGACGTTTTTAGGACATGAACAGACACACTCATAACAAAACACACACTCACACACACACAACTGCATATTTCATAATGGTGCCAAAAGCTCTTACAGGACAGTGTTAGTCACGGCAGTGTGGTGTTATGGACCCTACCACACTGAAATCGAGTCCAAGCATACCACAGAAACACTGAGAGATGCATTTAATATTAAAGCTGTGATCACAGGTCATGGATTTGCCTTCCAGCAGAATTAGTAAAAAGGAGGTGTTTGGAGAAAGATTTGAAACAGTTCTGTGAAATGATACAGGAATGAGTTATGAAGAACATGGACTGTCAGTAAGTTCCAAAGATGTTGAGTTGTTAGAGTCTGCCAGATGTCTGTCAGGCCACAAACTTCATGAAAAATGAGTTCTTCCTTTTGGTTCTGATTGGTAAACAATCTTAGAGGGATGGGGACATTAAATGTTACATTTAATTTAATAATCAACGATATTGATCTGTCAGCACCGACACTATTATAAAAGACCTGGGGCCTCATTTCTAAAACTTTGCGTAGGATTTGCGTCAGAAGTGGCGTACGGATGAAACAAATATTCGGATTTATAAAACTGTACGCACGCACATCCTACGTGGATTTTCCTTGATAAATCACAATCAATTCTAAATGTAGTGCAGCTTTTGCGGCATCATGTCACGCCTATAGTTGCCCATAAATAGTCCGTGAAACGCCCACAAGTTAATATATTCATCGATTGTGAAATCATGGCAAACACAGAAAGGAAAACCAGAGAAATGCAATTTCACTCAATGTGAAGTAGAAATTTAGCCTACATCAAGATGTTAGGTCTGGAAACTCTTCATTGACAGGGCTCAATCCGAGGGGCGGGATAAACGGTTGTCTTTCAAATTCTCTCTGCACGCAACTGGATAGCGCTAAAGCCAATCAGAGCAACGAAGAATGTGACGTACTCAGCGGAACAAGTTGATATGTTATTAAACTTTTACTGTATCCAGTCCAGCTGTCAACATTAAACATTGAAAATAAGGGAGATTTCCCGGAATCCATCCCCAAAATAAGGGATTTTGTTTTGTTTTTTACACGACCCACAAACTTTAAGAATAAAACACTAATCATTAAAGTCTAAAGAGTTTATAACTAGCCTACATATGTGTAGAGAGAAAGTGTGTCATTAAAAAAAATAATATCATAGAGAATGTTTAAATACTAATATCAGCTTACGAGGGAAACGGGGGCGGAGTAGTGGTGCTTGCTTGAGATGATTCGGGAGAGGTCCGTGCGCGCCTATACCGATCAGAGCGCGCGCTGACACGGAGTAAAGCCTTTACGCCGCCTTCACACTGGTGACGCCACAGCACGACTGCGGCACAAATGACAAGTTGATCGTTTCGCCACAGCTTTTTTGTAACAGCGCACGCGGCACCGGCCGCATCCGAGGATGAACGACTAAAACTGAGTATGTCCGAAGCTTGCTCTTACCGTCTCAACTCTGTCGTTGTTATGTTAAGCCCGCCCGCCGACTCTAGACACAATGTGATTGGCCCTACCAGAGTTTGGTTTTTCCACTTCGAAAGTCAACGGAGAGTTGCTAGACCACACTTTGCGGTAAAATAATTTTTGCTGCCGCTAGGGTGCGTCTAGATTTCTAGGCTAGTAGAAATTATCATTGGCGAGGTGGAAAAGAGGAGTAAAATGTTGTTTGGAGGGCACAGTGTGGGCTTTAATGTCAAAAAAGGCACATGATGGGCAAAAGGTTGCATTACGTCATTACGCATTGTGAAGGCATCATGGCAATTTTATTACCATCCATTTGATTGCATCTGACAAGCTACAGATGTGTTATGAGGATGAATTGCCTAACATGCAATAATTATTATTGCAGAACATATTTCACTTTTATTTTTGCAAATATGTTTTAATTAGCATTTCTGTTGTAATCTTTGTTTGATTTTGTTTGTTTTACACTGCAGATTGATCAAACAGATGTTCACGTAGGATGTTAACTGTAAGACTTGCTTTGTGAAGTCTTCATTTAATTTCTAAGAGCCAGTATTGCCATTTCTTTTACACAATGGTCTACAGTTTCACACACTTTTACGTTTCTTTCATCTGCCATCTAGTGAATTCACTAAGATTTTACATGAAAAATCTGTTCATGTTTCATGAATCATGCAAAATGGCGTAGATTAAATACACAAGCTCCTGTGACTTCTGGTAACAAACTGACCTTGGCTTGACGGCAGACACTTTGGTTGAGCGACTGAGGGCTTCAGGTTGAGGAACGGTGGCTTGCTCGAAGGGATTGAAGCTCTCGTCTACTGAGAGAAGGTCTTCAAAGGGATTGGTGGATGGGGTGTAGTCTGAGTTAATCTCATCAGGTGCTTTTTTACTCGTATTCAGTCGAGCACTTCTGGGTTTCACCTCGGGCCGCTGTTCTTTCGTTTTCCTCTGTCTCTCCATTTCTTCTTTCTCCCGGTCTGCTTTCTCTTTCAGCTTCCTCTTCTCCTCTTCCTCAGCCATTTGTCTCATCTGTTCCCCTCTCATCCTTTCTTCAATTTTCTTTTTCTCAAAGTCCACCTTCTTTTTTCCAGCTGTAACCTTTCTTGAGCTTTCGTTTCCTCTGTCATTCTTCTCTCCTCTTCCCTTTTCCTCTTTTCCTCTGCTTCCACCTTTCTCTTTTTCCTTCTGTCGTCTTTCCTCTTCTTCAGCGGGTCTTTCCATCTCAATCTTTCCTGTCTCTCCTTTTTTTCGCAGTTTTTCATTCTCAAGTCTTGTTCTCTCCTCTTCCTCCATTTTTCTCTGTTTATCTTCTTCCTGCCTTGTCTTTTCCTCTTCCTCCATTCTCTTCCTTTTCTCCTCTTTGATCCTCTCCTCCTCAACCACTCTTTTTTCCTCTTCCTGTCTAATTCTTTCCTGTTCCTTTATTCTGATAATTTCATCCTGCTCAATCCTTTTCCTTTCCATCTCCTCTTTCTCAATCCTTTTTCTTTCCGCTTCCCTTTTCTCTAGCTTCCTTTTCTCTTCCTCCTTCTCCATCCTTTTCTGCTCCTCCTCCCTCTCTATCCTCTTTCTCTCTTCATCTCTCTCAATCTTTTTTCTCTCCTCTTCATGTTTCTCTAGCTTCTTCTTCTCTTCCTCCTTCACCATCCATTTCTGCTCCTCTTCCCTCTCTATCCTTTTCTCTCTTCCTCTCTCTCAATCTTTTTTCTCTCCTCTTCCTGTTTCTCTAGCTTTCTCTTCTCTTCCTCCCTCTCCATCCGTTTCCGCTCCTCTTCCCTCTCTATCCTATTTCTCTCTTCCTCTCGCTCAATCCTTTTCCTCTCCTCTACCTGTTTCTCTAGCTTCCTCTTATCTTGCTCCCTCTCCATCCGTTTCCGCTCCTCTTCCCTCTCTATCCTCTTCTCTCTCTTCCTCTCGCTCAATCTTTTTTCTCTCCTCTACCTGTTTCTCTAGCTTCCTCTTCTCTTCCTCCCTTTCCAACTTTTTCCCCACCTCCTCCTCTAATCTCTTTTTTTCCTGTTCTCTCTCAATCCATTTCCTCTCATCCTTTTCAGCCTGTCTCCTTTCATCCTCTGAGTCGTTCCCTGACTTCCGCTTCCCATTTCCTCTGTTCCTCATGTTTTATGTGTATCTCTTCCACTGAATTCTGTTGAGTTTGCAGGTCAGAGGTTTGAAGAGAGTCCACGGAGGTTTTCTGGTCATGACCTCTGCGCAGGTCTTCCATGGACCCATGGCCTGAGCTGTTCAGGCTGAAGGTGGAACCAGCTCTGTTCTCTTGTGCTTTCGTGTAGACGTGACTGCCATTGATGCACACATTGCCCTGCACCATGCCCGTTCCAAGAGAGTCGGTACCTTGGGAAACCTTGCTGTCAGAGCTTCCAGTCCGCTTGTGCTTCAGAAATTTAAACTTCTTTTTGCCTTTGAAGATAAAGAGATAAATCAATAATATAACACCTTAAAATTAGGGGGAAATTTCAGTGATTTTGTCAGACCCCTGCACAAAACAAAAACGGCGGACGGACTGAATGAAAAAAGCAAATTCACTCTCTGCCAGTAGGTGGCGCTTATGAAATAGCAGCAGTTTCTTTAGGTAATGCTTGCACACAAAACAGCGCTGCACTTGTAAACACTACTTTATATGGCTGTAAGAGGAAATGAAAATGCATTCAATTCAATATTTATATAGTTATTATTTTTAAACATTGTTGTGCCTGGTACAGTATTTGCTCCGCTGGCACGTCTGCTCTCTTCTTTGCATCCGTCTTCAGCATGTCCCGTGTCTGTCCTTTGCTAACGTCCTGTTTACAGACTTCTAAATATTTCCACACAATTTAAATTGTGGTAAATGATTGCAATCCTGTTTGTGCACTAGTCCAGAATAGATATCGGCCAAAATATAAAAACTATTTATTGGCAGATGGATGGTGCATCTTTATTAATATAGGTCAGAATTTTAAATGAATATGACTTAATCGTTTGTCATGGGGAAATACTTTATAGTTTTAATTTTAGAATAAATAAATAAAGATTATTTGATTCCAACTTCAGCTAAATCAGACTAAACCAGTGTGTGGTGAACCGGACGGCTGAGGGACGCGAGAACGGCACGAGGAGCGGAAGCCTAAAGGGGGAGCGACGGATGATCGAGAGAGGGACAGGCCTGGTTTTAGGTTGGGTTATGTTTGTATTTTATTTTTGGTAGCCAGCAGTCGCCCGCGAGAGGCCGCAGGCGGTTTTTATTTTGTGTATTGTTGTTTCATTTTGGATGCCAGCAGTCATCCACGAGGGGCTGCTGGCGGTTATTTTTAGTTTGTTTGTTTCATTTTAAATAAAGTCTTGTGATTGTTCGCGGTTCCCGCCTCCTCCTTCCCTGAAATTTGCTACACAGTATAATTAATAATGGATATCAATATTTACATTTGGCAGATACAAGTAGTGGTGCAACGGATCATCATTGATCCGTGATTCGTTCGGATCAATGTCTTCGGTTCGGCACACACGTGATCCGCGGATTGATTATGAAAAAAATAATAATGTGCGCATGTTCAGTCAACACAAAGCTTCGTCATGGCGAGCGGAGGAACGGAGAAGCTTGAACGCCCCGCGTCATTTAAATCACCTAAATGGGACCATTTTGGGTTTCCCATCAAATATAACATGATGGAAAGAGGTTAGTAGATAAAACCAAGACGGTGTGTATGGCACTGTGGCACAAGAAAGCCAGTGGAAACATGTTAAGCATGGCCACGCATTTGAAGCGACATCACCCCGGTGTTTCACTGACAGGAGTGAAAACAAAGGCTGCTCAACAACCGCTCATCACCGCAGCATTTAAGCAGCCCCTAGTTGCACAATCATGAGACATGATGCCATAGTCGGTTGTGCAAAACGAGGGCTTTAAACACATGCTGAAAGTGCTTGAGCCACGTTACGACATGAACTGTTGTGGATGAACTATCCCGACTCCAGAGCATCCTCTCCTCTGTTGCGCTCACGACAGACGGGTGGACTTCTAGGGGAACAGACAGCTATGTGACGATAACCGCTCACAATTTAAAAGTGTTAATAAAAAAAAGACAAAACTTATGTTTAATTGTCTTCTCTTTTTTTTTTTTTTTGCTAATCCGAAAAATGATCCGATCCGTGACTCTGATCCGAGAAACGATCCGAATCCGTGAGTTTTTTGATCCGTTGCACCCCTGAGATACAAGAGTATAAATTAATCAGTTCATGATTACTCATGGTCGAACCCATAACCTTGGCATTGCTACCATTAAACTGTACTAACCTACAAGAACAATATGGTAGCAGATATCAATATTGCAGCAATGCATTGTGTGGTGATACCTTCAGGAGACTCTACGTTTAGGCCAGACGATCTGCTCAGACTCATGGCCGAGTCTTTTTCAGGCAGGGTGGCGAGCGTGGACATGGACTGCGACATGTTACGGTGCAAACCCGGCTTGGGTGCAAAGAGAGACTTCAGTTTATTCTTCTTTTTGCCTCCAGGTGTGACTTCAGGTTCTTCCTCACCCTCGCTGTCAGTCAGTACCTGTCCAAATGAAGGCACAATGGCAGAAGCAGAATCTGACATCCCATCTTTCTTTTTCCCTTTAAGCTTATCCTTAATCTTTCCAAGCCGTGAGCGTGACTTGTCCTGCCCGGAGAGGTCGTACATGCTGGCTGTCATGTTGTCCCTCATGAACTGAATATCTAGGAGCACCTCACCTCGGTCTTTGTCAGCTTTCCCAGTCTTGCCCATCAGTTTAAACCATCTGTTGGAAACAAATAGCACAGGATGTTTAGTTTCAAGCATTTTTCATTTACCAGAGAACCCCTCCCCCATCAAAGATTATAGAATAAGATTGTGTTGTGCCATGTAGTGTTGTGCCACTTCGCAAAACTGGTCAGAATTGCAAAAATGACAAGGTTGTTGTGCACTCAAAGCTATGGGATTCCAAAGTCCAAGTAAATAGTTTCATGTAATTATTGACATTCCTTAGCTCCTAAACCAGAGTGGCATATTATGGTTCAATGACCTAGACTCTGACTTGTTATAACTCAAGGACACTGAAAGAAGAATGAGAAGAAGGATTCTGGAATGCACTGCTGCTTCAATCTATATGTAATGATTGAGAATAATCAAGGTATTAATAAATATGTTTCCTTCTAAATATTAAAGTTGAATGACTTTTTTGAAGATTTTATTTGTTATAAAAGTTACCAGTGTAATTACTAAGAATGTTCTTTTCATGTATTGTATTTAATGTATGTATTTGATATCTGAATGCAGGAATAGTGCTTGCTTATTTAGCCCGGCTTCCAGAAATGAAATATGGACTTGTTTTGTGTTTGCGAAAGGTCTTCAACACTTTAAAACTTATTGAGGTCGGTCATTGAAGCCAATAGTTTATGGGACCATTTCTTTGTTAAAGCCTTACTTTCCAGTTAGACTAAAGTCTAACGTCTCCTGTTCAGTTCAAGCCTGGCCAAATCCAACCTTGGAAAAGCTATGCGTCTGTGTGTGTATTAGTCTTCTTGGTTACAGGTTAAGGTACTAATGGCATAATTGGAGATTGACTAAGTTGTTGTTCGGGACAGGGTGGTGCCCAGCAACCCAAATCTGAAGACCTGGAAGTTCACAACGCACCTAACTTCAGGGTCCGAGTGTCAGCGGGAAGCAAGGACGTAGCTTAGGCCTTGGTGTATGCTATAACTGCTGTGATCTTTGTAACTAAGCGGGGCGGTCTACCAGCTCCTGTGAGTCTTAAAACTGATATCTGCAAAAGAAACTGCAACTATACACTCCAGGTCTTCATTCAAACATCTGGTCCTTGGGTCCTAAACTGTTACCCCCTTACAGTCCCAAAAAAAAAAAAAAATCTACTGCACTGGACAGTTTGAATTTAAAACACTGCATCAATAAAATGGGTCAATCAACCTAAAATGCCCAAAAAACAAAAACAAATAGAGCCTTGAGCAATCCGTTTTGGAGCAACAATAAGAGACGCATCATGTTTTCCAGGCTGAATGTTGTAGGAAATTAATGACTGTGCTACTGAGCTAATGACTGTAAGAAATAACAAACTTAATCCATGAAAAAAACAGAGGAATAGATGAGGACACAAGGGTGCTGTAAGTGCACACAGGCCTCATTTTATGGAAAAGCAGTAGCATATGACTCAGAATTGAGTGGGTGGCTTAGAAAAGCAATTTAGAGAAAGCTCTTTGAATGACATTACTGACACTCACAGCAAAAAACACAATTTAGCATATTAGGGTCAGATGATGAGTTTACGAAGAAAAAAGGCAGTTCTTTAAGACCTTATAAGAGCCAAGTGGGTTTCTTCAAACAACTTTAATCATTGCAGGAAAACCCCATATAAACTATGACAGATAAGACCTGACAGACTTTGGGATTTATTTTATTTTATCTCCAAACCTTGTGTAAATAGATTCACGTGATTGTTGACATTCCTCAGCGGCATTAAACTAGAATGGCACATTGCTGTTCAATGACCAAGTAACTGTCTTATCGTAACTCAAGGACACTAGCAAAGGACAATGACTTAAAAACATCCACTGTATAGAGGGATAATGGTCTCAAATGAAAGTGCATTTTGAAATTAAAGTCTGCATTTTAGACAAAATAGGAAAAATCCATATAAAATATGACAAAGTGCCTGACTTTAGGGTTTGGAAATGAAATGCTGGGATAATTGTTTTGTTTTCAAGAGGTCCAGGGGAAAACGGAGAAATGGTGATTAACAGTTGATGGTTATTGAATTGAGACTTTATGCATCTCAACAAGCCACTTAAAAACCAGCTGCTACTTGATTCACAGACAAGGCTTAGATTAAGCCAGGATTAGACATTTAAGTAGCTTTTTAATCGTCCCAGGGGAAAAAAACATTACTGGTGTGCATCTTGAGACAAAACAATGGCTGACAGGCAATTTAAAGATATTTTTCAGTTAACAGCTCAGTTTAATCTGTGAAACCAGGGGTTTGTGTCCATGACGACAGAACATGCACTGGACAGTGAGTAATGCAATGATAATGCTGTGGAGAAAATAACATGTTGGGCGTGTGTTTAAATACTCTGTGTCTACCTGATGAATAATACTGTGATGACTCTGAAGCTAAATATAGCATCTAACCCTGGGATTATTAGTAAATGATCTCTGCCGCTTGCCTACGCCAACAATATTTAGCACCATTACAAAGCACATCTACGTCAGAGCATTACATACTAAGAATGGATGATATTTTGGCCATGATATTTATTTATTTGCTCTGAAATGGCTAATGACATTTGATGAAATGGTAAACAAAAAAAAACAATATTCACCTACATATATTAACTAAAAACATTTTAAAAGCATGTCACATTTTAAGAGCATTCCACAAGGTTACCATTCAAATCGTCACTCACAATCTTGGTTAATTTTGTACTGACAACAAAGCAATGTTGAATATGCGATAAAGATTTTATCACCAAGGCTTTTAATGTTGCTTGACTACATTTCTGAATCACAGCATGGATATTTTAATGTTTACTACATGGAATAACCTAATATTTGATATACCAGGGTTTTGGCTTTACTGAAGCCTAAATAACTGAAATCATGGTGTAAAACAGGAATTTCAAGGCGTTAAACAGAAGTGGCTGAAGGGCTGGTAACCAGAAAGTTGCTGAATCAAGTCAAGGAGAGACTGAACCATAAGCAATCACAATTATGGCCTTAAACAATAGATGTTGCTAAACAAACTAATTACACAATGACAAGAGAAACAGCTTTACACATCTGGGAGGTGCTCATCTAACACAACATGTTCGGACAACACCTCACACCCATAGAAATGCACTGATGCAAACTGTGATGTCATTCAGATCACTGTCAACTGCACACAAGTTGCATACAGTTCTGTTCACAGAAGGGAAGTTGCAACAGGGTGTTGTCTTGTTTAGTTTTAGATAAGCTATTACTGTATCTAGACAAAAAATAACCTAACATTAAAACAAGCTATTTTTATTCAATTCTGCCCCTCAACCCATGCGCGCACACACACACACACGCACATCTGTTAAAATCATGCAATATAATTACTTTAAAATAATATTGAAGTGATATTTACTTTTGATGTTACGTCACAATTTCTCCTTTAGAAAAAGATATTCTTAATTTCTCAAAATTCACTCTTAAAATTTTCTTTGAAAACAAGTGTCTTTATATTTTAATATTATCGATTTACAATTATAGTTTTTGTTAATACTTTGAATGAGGTTTGTATTTTTAAATTTTTATTTATTTTTTTTTAGCTTTAGTTTAGTTTAGCTTTATAGTACTTCGACTTAAAAAAGAGAAATGTTGCCTTGGCAAATAGCTGAAATAAAATATTGATTTTAAAATGTTATATTTAATTTCAGTTTTCAATTTAGTTAGACCGCTAAATAATCTTAATTCTAAATTCTCACATTTTACATGGTCAAGCTCAACTACAGCATAAATGTTCAAAAAAAATCTTTTTATGAATTTGTGAAATGACATGTGGTAATAAAGTTGTAAAACAAATATTATAACACTAATTTAACACATTAAAACCTGCTCATATAATTGTTTATATGACTGATGGTTCATTGACCATTTATGAAAAGTGTCAGGTAAGATAATAAAAAAATCCCAAAATAAGCAAGTTCTTAAAAATCAGCATCAGATGAATCAGCACTGGATGTCTCATTGTTCCAGTGTGTGTGTGTCTCTCTCTCTCTCTCTTTCTCTCTCTCTCAACAGCTTGACTTCCTGTATGTGCCAGTGCGCTGATAAGACCGTTGACTGACAGAACAGTTCACACACAGCAGCGCAGGGACCTTGCTTCGCTTACTTGTTGATATTCAACAAATGATCTATGTTGTTCAGACATATTTTGTCAGGTGACAAAAACATGATACTTTATAGTAACTTATTGATATTTCCAAACCAGCACAAATCATCAACCAAGATTTAACGTGTAATTTTGTAACACAGTGGGTTGAAAATAAACAATGTTTACTCATTGACCATGTAACCATGTTACCTGGGCTGAGGAATGTATTTGTCAGAAAGTCTGCCAGACAAAGCAAAACACACCAGTGCGACTACAAAAACTGATTTTCCATTGCAGATTTCTCTCCATATTTACAACTCTTTGCATTCTTTAGTCACTGCCTGCCATGCTCTGGATCCTTCACTGGAAACCGCAAGTAACTCAATCGTGCTAAATGTTTACCATTTGAATTCCTGCACCTGGCAACAGCAAACGTTTAGTCATAATGGTGCTGACTTGTACCAAGTAGTATTTCCTACTAAAGCAAGGCAATAGTTGACTCTGGTAAGCCTATCCATAGCAGACTGGTGGAAGTGGCCTTGGACAGCAACATGCCCAGTTTTCCTACCCATTTAAGTCTTCATAATCTTGAATTATTTTTCGAAGTTAAAAGGTAAAAATTTTACTTATTACAAAAATCAAGGGTAGCACCAGTTCTGGCAGGTCATGTTAATCAAGCTTGCATCAGCTGACTCTCAGCTGATCCACGTATACCAATATGAATATGACGTATATCGCTGTATATATATATAAGCTCTTCATTATTATCAGCAGCTATCGCGTTTCTCAGGAGCGAATTATCCTCCTCCCTCCCCAGCTCCTCCTCTCTTGCAGTCAGGATTTGGCATTCTGATTCCCCCTGAATATGACTAAATCTCGAATGATGTTGTACATTAAAGGTCCCGTATTATGCCTCTTTTCACAAGATGTAAAATAAGTCTCTGATGTCCTCAGAATGTGTATGTGAAGTTTCAGCTCAAATTACCCAACAGATCATTTTTTACAGCATGTTTAAATTGTAATTTTTTGGGGCTCTGAAAAACACGCTGTTTTAGTGTGTGCCCTTTAATGCAAATAAGCTGCTGCTGCCAGCACAGGGGGTGGAGCTTCATGAGCTCGCGCTCAGTCTCTCAGGACAATTTCATCTCATGGAATGATGAAAATAACAGAAACTCTCAGTAACAGTGTTCATTTCGAGTCGGACAATAACGCCTACAGAGTCAGAGTGCTGTATAGAGAAGGAACAGGTATAATTTAGTAGTTTAATTACAGTTATTATAATGTATTTGTCATCTGTCGTATGTATCCATTATTTATTAATAGTAAAGTTTATTGTACATCACACAAAAGATGAAACATCAGTTTTACTTCAGAAAATCACCGTAAGAGCTGAGTAAACACAGTAAGTTACAAGAAGTACGCAAGTTGAGGAAGTTGAGGGAGCATTGCTGTGGGTGGACGTTAGTCAAAAAACTGTTCTACTGACGTCATTAAAGGAAGTAGAGGGATGTAGTCCAAACAGGCCATTCGATTTAGGCTACTTCTGTTAAATAAAATATCTTGCTTGGCATTGAACTTTGAGCTTTATAATTTTACAGATATTATTTATACTCTAACAACAACAACATTACACACTAACTAAAGTTTGAAACATGGGATCACGAAGAGCGGACGTTTAAAATACTAAAAAATGATATCTGCATTCATTAATGTTTCTGTTCTGTTTACCCAAAGGGGGTGTATCGCTGCTCTCTCTGCTCTTATCCATGGCAGACTTTTACTGCATGCGCAGGGAGTTCTTGCCTAGAAAATTACCATACCGCCAATCCAAACTGTATGCTAATTGTCAATCATATTTGACTATAGTGGTCCAGACAGAACCTGCAATATTCAAAGGACATAAGACGACAACAGACTGCCAAGTGCCAACAACGAAAAACTTTGATAGCAGTCGTAGAAGACAACATGCTCCCATTCTGTCTGGAATCAGGAAAATGTTAGTGTCAGTCTCAGTGGATAAGGTTAAGCAGAAGGAAATGGCTGATGTCTTTCAGGGAGCTTCTGTATTAGCATGAGGCATTAAGGCATTTCCTCTATATGTATGACAGAGAGAAAAACTAAGTGCTTTCTCAACTTTGAAGTCTGAAGTAGATTACAAGCCTAGACTTCTTTCCCCGCTAACAGAACTGGAGTTATCAGGGAACATGTGTCAAAGCCTGAGAGAGAACTGGGGCACAAACAGAACAATCAAAAACCAGAAAAAGGGGTGTTATCTGACCTTCTCCAAAATACGGTTTTATTTAATTATCTGCACAATATTACAGGGGAATCTGAGTGTAAGCTTAAAGAGCAACATGCAGGTTGGACACCCCTATATAACATAGTGTATGTTGACGATAAAACAACTAGATTTTCTGAACTGGAGTAATATATTTAGCCATTAACGATATTTTGAGAAAAATTGTGATAAAATAACTCCCGCATCTACGAAGCACTAACCGGAAGTGACGATCACTGAGGGAGTCTGTTCAAGTTCAGGCTCAGGTTACAATGGAGGCGAACGACAAAACCGCGTTCTCCCATGTTGACGAATATGCCTATGACCCACAGGCATAATTATGAGCCTTCTAGGAGAGATAGAAGTCAGGGGAAGATTGGGGGACGAACAATGGGCAGAGGAGAGAAGTAACGTTAGAGTTGTGGTGTCGAGAAAACCAGTGGCGAATAGGGCAAGTGAGTTCATGTAAGTTAGCACCGTGGCTAACGCTGGTTCATCTACTGTATGGCTATACCTTGGTGTTTTGTAATAAATCTGCTTTAGCAAACATACATTCGACTTTGTACTTGATTAAACATCCATTTAGATTAGGCCTGTCAGCGACGCGTCATATTTTTGCGTTGACGCAAAGTTTGATTTGGTTTAGCACATGGTTTTGCACCGTTCGCGGATATACAGCTCGCCACACCGAAACATTACAGAATGCAGTGTTTCCTCTAGGATTTTTCCAAGCTGTGGGGGCAGGCCCATTTCCCCAGGGGGAGGGGGCGTGGCCCACGAGTGATATTCCCTTAAGCCACGCCCCTTGACTCCCCAAAGTATTATAAGCGATCATGCGCATCCCGTGCGCAGAATGATGCACTTGAAGCAACACCAAGTCACAGCACGCAACACTTCACATTGAAAAGAACATGGCGAAGGGATTATGCTTAGTAGGGCTGCAAGATTTGGGGAAAATGTCATATTGCCATTATTGAGGTCAATATTGCAATTGCGATATGCGATTCCGATTTAATAAAATGGTTTCATGAGTCCAACTTGCTTGGTTCTAAAGTAAAATGCACACACAGATTAGTGATCATTCTGTGTATTAATGTTTAGCCTATTTCTCGACTCAAACTAAAAACAACAACTAAATGATTGCTAACACCTATAATGATCAATAAACCATCAACCAAACCAACATTGATTCCATCATTACAATTGAAAGCCATCAACTTTTTTAAAATAATTATTAGGCTTAAAATAACAGTTTTTAAATTAAGTGAACTTCAAACAATCGCCACATAAACTCATACTAAAAACCATATTTACCTGTGCCCTTCCTGTCTTAACAGGTAGGATACAGAAATTGAATAAAGTTATAAAACAGTCTGCGCTGCATGAATTATAAATTATATATAGAATAATCGTTATTAAAGCTACAAAAGTTCTTTAGTCAAGATCAGTGAGTTATTTTCTAATTTCCCTTTGTTCTTTGATTAACTTTACTGACAGAACGCTTTATTCGCTGCTGGCCCTTTAAGAGGACCCGTTCTCACACGCGCCTCATAGCACAACTCTTTTCGTCCATAAGACTTTTCTTATGTTATGAAGATACTCGACAAAACTACATTTTGGCATGATTGTGTGTGTTATTGTTCGTTCAAGCTCAAAAGAGAACTGTATATTCTGGCACGCGGTCAGTGCATGCGCATTATGGAGCACGTCTTTCTGCGAGTCTTATTTAGAGCATTCACAGGCAGCTTTTCACTTCTTGTCGTGCAAAATGCAAAAAGGCATTTGCACGAATAAGAGCGGGATCATGTAACACTAGTCAAAGGATGACACAAAAGAAGAGATGCTGCGTTAATAGCCCTAATTTGCTTATTTCATATAAAATCGCGGCATTTTGCGTTATAATTGCATAGGTTTGAGATCGCTATTAGCCTACGATTGCGATATGATTAATCGTGCAGCACTAATGCTTAGTGTATTCTATCTATGCAACAGTTTTTTTAGCGTTTTCTTTTAACAGTTGTAAATTTCAGTGCGCATGAAGAACAGCACTCTCGACTCCAGTGCTGAAAGGGCAATAAACTCCACTCCAGCAAGATAAAGTCATTATATGTAAACCATAGACCTTTTATGCTTTATCTACAAATCAAGTATAATAATGGGAACATTGATCTTGAAGAGAGTGTCGTCGTGTTACTGTGGAAGCCGAACGCGACGCGCTGTGTGAATGCTGAATGGAGAATGACTGAGGCAAGATGACTTTCCGTTAACTTTAACTTAGCGACTAAAATATAAATTTTACCACACATTATGCTATTGAATGACTTTAGAAGTCTTGGAATATAGTCTGAAAACTTGATTGTGCTTTACAAAGTTTTTATGCCTTTAGTGGGGCTTAACAAAATAACACAATACCTAGGCTACTATGCAGAATATCGAACGTCACTGAGAAGCTGCAGCCGTGGCGGGAGGATTTTAAGTGTGGCGGCCCGCCACGGGAGAATGAATGTAGCGGAAACACTGGAATGGAGGACGAAACAGCAACCAATAAAAGCCCCAACGAAAAAGAAAAAAAAAATCGCCCTAAATCGTCGAAGGTATGGGATTACTTCAAATTTAGTCCCAAAAGAAAAGGTGTCGTTATTTGCGCTCTTTGCCAAATGGAGTTGGCATACCACACCAGCACAACAGCAATGTGGGAGCATCTGAAACGAAGGCACCCCATTGTCACTCGTGAAGGAGACAAAAACAAGTAAGTACTAACGTTGGTGAAATTAATTTCATGTTTGGGTAGTGTGTTGTGTAGCTTGAGCTCTGTACAATTCTATGGTTCAAGCTAACCATTTCAGCTCTCCGTGCAGTTTGTTCATGCTAGTTAGTTAACATTAGCTAGCTACTGGTGCATAGACAGCTGTATGTAGCTAACGTTAGTAATTATCTAATGTTGGCTTGAATTGTAGCAAGTTTACGGCTGCAGAACACCGCTATCTATCAGTAGCTAACATGAACGTTAGACAACTTACTAACCTAGCTCTGAACAAACTGCACAGAACTAAGATGCCTTGGTTGGCCCAGCACCATCAAAGTGCACAGCTGCTAGATCTAGCTAACGGTAGCAAGCAGATTGCACTAGCTTTTAACGTTATATGTCGAACGTTAGCTAACTCACGACTTAAAGTTAGTTAGCCTTAACTCATGCTGTGGTGGTTTACAAGTTACATATCATTGACTAACGTTAGCCAGCTTTTAGTATCATGAGCTGTATATAAGCTGGTGCGCAGTGCATGAATAGATGTTTTTATGAGCACTGAAAACATTAAAATGAGCACCATATCCAAGTGTGATCGGGCTAATTTAAGTACCAACAGAGACACAGCTGCTATGTTATCAGTTGACTAGCCTAACCATAATGATAAAAATGCATTTTTGGACATAACATTACTTTTAAATGTAGCCACGGATTCAAATAAACTTAGCATAGCATAGCATTGCATTGCAATGAGGTTAAGACTAGAATTAAATTGCCCCAACTGTCTAAGCTCTTGTTTTAATATGCATTGCTTTTGTGTTTTCTAGGACTAAGCAAAGAACCTTGCCTTCCTTTCTTGGGAAAAAGACACAATGCACTCCACAGAAGGCAGCTGAACTGAGCAAAAGGATCTTGAGGGTAATTAATTATTAGCTCACTGTTGCTTGCTTTGAGCATCTTTTAGGATGGAATGGCTCTGCCCATTTTTTGTGTCCTATATTTATTTGCAAGGTTATGGGTTTCTTCAGTTAACTTGGCCCTTTTCTTTGTGTCCTTATTTGGATTTTCTAATAATTAATATTCTTACAACATCTGGTTCTATGAAAGGTACTATGTTTACGTTGTTATTAAGACCAATTTTCTTTATCTTAAAGGTGATCGTCAAAGACATAAGGCCTGTGTCTCTTGTTGAAGGTGAAGCCTTAATAGACATGATCGAATATGCCTTCCCAGAGGGAAGATGCTGTCAGGAATGAACTGCTTGTGTACTTTAGGGAGAAACCCATTCCAAAGGACAAAAACCCTCTCCAATGGTGGAAGGAAAATGAAACGAAGTTCCCCACCCCGGCTGTTGTGGCGAAATCCTATCTGGCTGCCCCTGCAACATCAACACCTTCCGAACGTCTGTTCTCAGCAGCAGGGACCATTGTGAGCAAAAAAAAGAGCAAACCTCACCAAAGAACACATGGACATGCTCACATTCCTCCACAGTAATTCAGAGTAGGTTGTGTAGAAGAGGAGTAGAGTGGTGATGGATGAGGGAGGAGGAAAGTGGACATTCCTATTGCACGCACTTCATTAGCATGTAAGCTTACAGAATAGCAGTTAAGAGAGTCAGTTCTATTCCATCAGGTTTTATGTTGGGACTGTTATATTGTGTTAAACACTCAGGAATTTCTGTACTGTGCAATGCAGTGTTTGTTTTATTTGCACTAAACTTTTTTTATTTTTTGAACAAGAGTTATGCTGGTACTGTAAAAGAGTAAACAAGCTGGCCTTTCATTTTGTTTTTTTGTATAAAGCAGAAGATTTTTTTGCTGTGCAAAACTGGTTAATGAAATAGTGCTGTTGTTTAATGAAATAGTGCTGTTTAATGAAATGTTACTGTTATTATATGAAGTGTTTAATAAATAAGTATTTATTTGAGGTGCATTATAGTTTATTAATCAAGCTACAGAAAAATAATCGTTAAAATAACCGTCCAATTAGTCGTTAGATTAGTCGACTAATCGATAAAATAATCGCCAGACTTAATCGTTTAATTATTAATCGTTTACCCCAGTCTTAATTTAAGCCAGCAACATTTTGTCTTCTCATATTCTATGCTGACAGTGATTATGCAGTCCATCCAAGCTGGTTAGCACTATCTACATTGACTAATGACCATGCCATAAAAACAAATAAATAATTCTTTTCAAATGCAGTTAGTGATACCATTTAAAGCGAGTGAAATGTGCGCCACAAATGGCCGAGTGTGTGGTAACAGACGCGGCAGTGAAGTCTGCTCTCCCTGCACAAAACGCACCCAAGACCAAAAAGCCTTGTTTTTCCTAGAAGGAAAATGATGGATATGATGTCCTGACAGGCTGAAATTCGTGCAACAAGCACAAATACAATAATTTACCATTATGGCTTCTCTAAAACTCGATCCAAAACTTTCTGTCTCTGACTACTGCTCTAACTACATCAACACCCAAGCAATGAGAAAGCGGACCACGAGCTCATTTGTTTTCCTTGGGCTACGTCATATGACGCGTTGCTTGCGGGAAAGGCGTATTCCAGAGCCTAGCGCATTTTCATCAAAATCTCTACATCAAATGAGATTTCATTAGTAATTTTTACATATGTGTTTTTAAAAGACCTCTGCAGACAATTTAAAGTATATATCAGAAATACATTTAACCTGCATGTTGCTCTTTAAATGTGCACAGAAGAGGCGCGAGTTACACACCGAGGTTCTGAGGGGTGTTAAAACACATACACTAATGTTTAAAAGTTTAGGGTTTGTAAGATATTTTAATGTTTTGAAAGGTGGCTCTTATGCTCAAAGCTGCATTTATTTGATCAGAAATACAGTAAAACAGTATTGTGAAATATTACAATTTAAAATAATCATTTAAAATATTTTAAAATGTAATTTAGTCTTGTGATGCAAAGCTGAATTTTCAGCATCATTACTCCATTCAGTCACATGATTCTTCAGAAATAATATGCTGATTTGCTGCTCAAGAAACATTTATTGTTATAAATGTAAAAAAAACCCCAGCATTTATTTGATACAGAAAAGTGTATCAATGTCTTTACCGTCAATTTAACGCATTATTGCGGAACAAAATCATTTCTTAAAAAAAAAATAATCATCTCATCTCACTCCAAACATTTGAACGGCAGTGTAACTGACTCTGTTGGCCTTAACTAAAACCAAAAAGTACTAAACATTTTATAAGTAATGATGACATATTTTCTTATGTTATGATAAAAGAAAAACCAGGAAATAAAAACAGTAGATAAGAAAATACTAATATGACGATCAGTGAAATTAACAGCAATGAGAAGTACAGGAAATAAAGTTTGGGCAGAAAGAATGAATCGGCTTCTTGAAAGGTCTGGTTCAATACAAGTTATCCCCTATGTAGCATAATGCTGATTACCACAAAAAAGGAAGAAGTTTCCATAAATGAAAAAGAGAAGAATTCCTCCAAAAATTGGCCCAAATCAACCTTACGTATACATATATATATATATATATATATATATATATATATATATATATATACACTCACCGGCCACTTTATTAGGGTACCCCATGCTAGTAACGGGTTGCGACCCCTTTTGCCTTCAGAATGCCTCAATTCTTCATGGCATAGATTCAACAAGGTGCTGGAAGCATTTCTCAGGGAGTTTGGTCCATATTGACATGATGGCATCACACAGTTGCCGCAGATTAGTCGGCTGCACATCCATGATGCGAATCTTCCTGTCCCACCACATCCCAAAGATGCTCTATTGGATTGAGATCTGGTGACTGTGGAGGCCATTTGAGTACAGCGAACTCATTGTCATGTTCAGAGAAACCAGTCTAAGATGATTCCAGCTTTATGACATGGCGCATTATCCTGCTGAAAGTAGCCATCAGAAGTTGGGTACATTGTGGTCATAAAGGGATGGACATGGTCAGCAACAATACTCAGGTAGGCTGTGGCGTTTAACGATGCTCAATTGGTACCAAGGGGCCCAAAGAGTGCCAAGAAAATATTCCCCACACCATGACACCACCACCACCAGCCTGAACCGTTGATACAAGGCAGGATGGATCCATGCTTTCATGTTGTAGACGCCAAATTCTGACCCTACCATCCGAATGGCGCAGCAGAAATCTAGACTCATCAGACCAGGCAATGTTTTTCCAATCTTATATTGTCCAATTTCGATGAGCTTGTGCAAATTGTAGCCTCAGTTTCCTGTTCTTAGCTGAAAGGAGTGGCACCCGGTGTGGTCTTCTGCTGCTGTAGCCCATCTGCCTCAAAGTTTGACGTACTGTGCGTTCAGAGATGCTCTTCTGCCCACCTTGGTTGTAACGGGTGGCTATTTGAGTCACTGTTGCCCTTCTATCAGCTCGAACCAGTCTGGCCATTCTCCTCTGACCTCTGGCATCAACAAGGCATTTCCGCCCACAGAACTGCCGCTCACTGGATGTTTTTTTCTTTTCGGACCATTCTCTGTAAACCCTAGAGATGGTTGTGCGTGAAAATCCCAGTAGATTAGCAGTTTCTGAAATACTCAGACCAGCCCTTCTGGCACCAACAATCATGCCACGTTCAAAGTCACTCAAATCACCTTTCTTCCCCATACTGATGCTCGGTTTGAACTGCAGGAGATTGTCTTGACCATGTCTACATGCCTAAATGCACTGAGTTGCACGCCATGTGATTGGCTGCTTAGAAATTAAGTGTTAACGAGCAGTTGGACAGGTGTACCTAATAAAGTGGCCGGTGAGTGTATATATATATATATATAGCTATGGAAAAAATTAAGAGACCACTGCCAATCAGCAGTTGCTCTGGATTTATTATTTATAATATAAATAATAAATCCAGAGCAACTGCTGATTTGGCAGTGGTCTCTTAATTTTTTCCATAGCTGTATATATATATATATATATATATATATATATTTATATTTTAGAAAAAGGAAGGACATGTGATGTAAAAATCAATGAAGTTTGTCTATGTCACAAATGCTGTTAATTGAGCTCAAATGCATTGAATCTTGAATATTCAAATGAGATTTTCCAGCAATGACACCGTGTTGATGTCAGTCAGCCACAAGATTGGCAATCTAATCCTTTATAATCAACATCATTCAGAATGGTAGATCAGTTTACAAGAAACACAGGTCCAGTTTCATACGAGTCGGCTTACTTCTGAGACACCTGACTGTGTTTCCGGTTCCTGTGACCTGATGGGGAACAGCAGCCCACGCTGGAACAGGACAAGATATCACTTACTTAGCATAAACTCTATCAGATCACAACAGGAAACATCTCAGTCAGACTCAAAAGAACCCGATGGCATAGAAGTTCTCTAGTGGCCCAGTTCATTAGAAAACAGCTTTCATTCTGACTCAACAGTGAGATGAATTTTTAGAGAAAAACAATTATTCGGCAGAAGGCCAGACGTGCGCTGGCTGCCTTTGTGCAGGAGATTGAATTAGGTCTTGTAATGAAAATGACCAGACATGGTGTAATCAAAAGCTTTGTGTATTTACAAGCAAACAATGAAAGTCATTCAGGGAGCAGGAGAAAACAAGCTCTTTAAAGCAAGCTCTTCAAATCCAAGGTCAGAATGCTGTGACGGATTTATGTGCCACTTTTTAAATTTCCGTTCTGACCTTTGCTGTTTTGCCTTGACTGATGCTAAGCTAATTTATTCATGAAGTCTGTGCATAATGTACACCGTGTGGCTCTGGATTACAGCAAAATGGAACAACCAGATATTTTTTTGTTTTGTTTCACCAGACCTTTAACAAACATTCAAATGTAAAAGCCATTGGGATTTCCACTTAACAATCCTAATAGGCTCAAACTAGAATTACATAATTATCCCATGTAATTCTTGAATTCTTGGGGGAGGGGGATTTGATGGCATCCCTCAGCACAGAAGTATGCTTGTGAAATACCATTCAAACACTAAATAAGAAGCAGAGAAAAGTTACAAGCACTAGAGAAATGCCTTAGTTTGTCAGAAGGACATCAGATATCCTCTGCCAAGTGTGTGGTGTGTTTGTGTATATGGTATCAATATTATAATAATACAATTTTCAGTGTAATGCATTTCATGTGACTCAACAGAACTCAAGAATGCATAAGTCATCAGGATACATGTAAAGTCACGTTCACTCACTCTGATTTATTACGAGATTTATTGTCCTGGAGCTCCAGGAGGTTGACAGTCGCCTGACCGAGTGTTTTATCGGGTCCCATCAGAGCCCGATGCATCACACACACCTGTAGGGTGCAGCGCTCCGCGTTACTAGGGTGAAAGAGCGGCAGGTCGAACGCGGCCTCCTCTTTCCACACCGGCGCGACGCTCTTCTCGGCCACCGAGGTGGAAAACTTATCCTTTGCCACCTGCATGATGGCGTACGCGTCGTTGGTGCCATTCTTCCCTTTGATCCGCAACCCCCGCGCCTGGAGCACCGTTACCTGGACGCTGGTGGGATACCACTGCTGGCTTTGCAGAGACATTTCTGAGAAAACCTAACCCGTTTCAGTTGGAACTGTAAAAGCAACAAGGACGCGCGACACGTCCTGCCAGAAGAGAAGTTATGTCAAAGCCTTTTGAGGTCCGTTAATGTTTCGCTGGAAAAGTTTCACTTATCCTGTGAAGCAACAAGTGAGCGTCACTATGAGGCCACGCCCACACGCCTGTTCATATGAAGCAACTGCGTGTGGGCGTGGCCTGTTGTGACGCAACGAATAATTGTTTCATTGGGCAGAGCTGGAAACAATCTACCCGCACTAATTTTATTATTATTTTTATTTTGATGGTGTGAATTTCACATTCATAAATGTGCATTTAAAAATGAAGTGAAGGATTAAATTGAGTCAATATTGCCCTCGAAGAAACAAAAAGTTACAAACATGTAGGTTACATTCTTTAAAGTATTCCTGTAATACCTCCCCCTAGCATTTGAAATGTGTTGTATTTGTATTGGATGTTTTAAAATGTCTTCTTCTTCTTCTTCTTCTTCTTCTTCTTCTTCTTCTTCAAAAAAAAAATAAATAAATAAAAAAAAAATAATAATAATAATAATAAAAAAATAATATAATAAAAAAAACCAACCCTGGAAACTCTGGAAAAGGCTTAGGCCTAATTGTTGTGCTTCTCTTCTACTATACACTATCATTTTGATTTCCAAGGAAGGTTTATGGACTCATTTTATTTTATTTACATGACAATACCTAAATTAAACCATGACATGCTTGTTGCAACTTGTTTTTAGCAACAACTTGTTTCAATGCACACACAAGTACCCAGCTACTTGTGTATTTTTAACTTGGAAAAAGTGATGCTTCTTTCAATTGTGACACTTTAATAGAGATGTATAATTAAATAGTCCAAATTTAGACACTGGAGAACTGCACAGTGTCACAAAGCAACAATTATACTAAATTGTCATGCTGGCAGAGACCAGTTTTCATTGTTCATGAAAAAGGAACACACATGAACAGGATCTGTTCTGTTCTCATTGCAAAACTGATTTAAAACTCAAAAGAAAGACTTTTTCTGCAAAGAACACAGTCTGCACTCAGATATAGAGAAAAAAACAACAGAGATAAGCCATTAAAGATTCTAAAACAAACACTTCCACCCTGATTACTTCAAATTAAGTTTGGATAATGACCGAATATAGAGATAGATTCAACCAAAACAAAGAATTGTTGGCGGGAGTTATATCATTGCATACCATACAGCTGCTTTACAGCTGAAATTGAAGTTATTTAACAACCTGTATTTTCTTGTTTATTACTGTGAAACTGCTTTTGAAGCAATCTGCACTGTATAGAGCATTATATATATGTGACTTTACTTGTTTCATAATTTATAATCGTATATTAATCTGTTGTTGTTCTACAAAACACCAGGTATTAACACACAGTCACCATCATACATTACTGATGAACCGACATTGTCATTCAGAGTTAATATACATGACGGGGACAAACACCAGTTCCTTCGTGAGGATAAGTGATTGTATTGTTCCTGAAACCTGTCGTTCAGGGCCTTCATAGTTCTGCATGGGGAGTGGAAGTCAACAGGGCACGGCCGTCTAACTCTTTATCATTGTATTCTTTTACATAATAAAATGAGGTCAGATTACAAGATATGGTTTGCTACAGCAGCAAAAATACTGTCTTATTATATAAAAAGCATTTATGAAAAGCCACACTTTTTTTCTATGTTACGGCCGTGGGATGCGTTCCAATTATGTCTTCTCTTCCACAAAGATGCCAGAGACTAACTGAAAGCATAATTTTATCATTCAGTCACAGACTGCATGTATTGAATAACTAATGCAATAGAGAACCATGAGAAAATACTGCCCTCTAGAGAGGACTAAGAACCAATGCAATAAAGGAATAATTCAACCAAAAATCTGAATTGTCATCATTTACTCATGGATTTTTAAACCATATAACTTTCTTTATAATGTGGAATCCAAAAGAATATGCATACAATGAAAAACACAAAGTTACTGTATGGTTTAAAGTCCCCTTGTAATCAATACTTTCATCCATTAAAACTAGTTTTTGATCACCAAAATTAAATAGGCTATTTAAACGTTTCTTTAAAATATGTAAATAGTTTGAATGTCGTTACTCTACACATTGCATAATGAATATGCAAATGCCTTTGCATATGCCTCGCCTTCCACTCACTGCAGCTCAGAGATCCAATCGTTGCCCTTGCCGATCACACGTTGATCTGATTGGTTACAAGGTAGTTTGTGATTGTGACGCCAGAATTTTTTGTGACACGTTTTTGAGACTGTGTTTGGTTCATTGAAAATACTCGGCAATGGTGTTGACTTATGTATTATTTGCAAGTTTTTTTCTTAAAGCATATTAAAGCAGCATTAGGTAACTTTTGAAATTTTGCTCTCAGGGTCCCCCTACAGTTGTGAAACAGTATTGTCTTCTACTACTGTCAAAATCTGTCATGTTTCACCAGGGAATACACACGTGCATTTGTTGACAAGCGACAAAAAAATGTGAAAAATCTATTTGCATTATAGCCTGAGGCAAGACGCTTTCACCTGAAAAATAAACAATCATGACTATCAGCCTGCAGACATATGATAGATTTTGTGTCTGTCTAATCATGTATTATTTACTTGAAAGAATGTAGCCCCTACCAAACTTGTACACACCATAAAGACATAGGCTTACCAATTTATTTAGTTTTTGAAGGGCAGCATCGGTTCGGGCACCCCTCCTCCTCCTGTAGCTCACGCCAGCAAGCGAATGCTGGACCAATTTTTATTCCTCGTTCTGCCTTTTATTTGGTCATTCTCCCTTTTCTCTTTCTACTGTCCACCAACAAAACCTTTGACTTCTTGGTTTTGCATGCTGCTTTAAGGCCAATTTATACTTCTGCGTAGGGTGCGCGCAGTAGGTACGGCGTAGCATACGGCACAGACGCGTAAATTATATCAGTTTTAGTAATTTTACTAAAATGAACTGTTTTTCCACCTCAATAAGCTCCTACTCCAACATGATCCACTCTCTTTCAGGCTTGTAGTAAACCTAGCCGCAACTCCGAAAATCTAAACAGTGGAACATTAAAACCCTCCGCCGCCAACTAGCGTTTCGGAGCAGTACTGCAGAGCAACCAAGACCTGAACGCAGAAGTATAAATGCTCACAACGGCGTCGCCTACGTGCGTAGCCAACGTCGTACACTACGGCGTACCCTCGACGCAGAAGTATAAATTGGCCTTTAGCCATGACAACATACAGAGGTAAAAAAATAAAATAAAAATGCTTGTTGGGCTCGCACGATTAGAATTTGAGGACGTGGGGTAAGTGATGTATGCCGTAAAGCAGTACATTTTTTTTGTGCTTGGGTTCTTACCCGAAACCCGAAGTAACATAGTGCCAGTAAAAGCGATACAGACACCGTCAGGCTATGGCAGACCTGTCATTCAACCTATTGTAAATCGATGTACCATCACAAGGGATATTGAAAAATATTATAAAGTTGAAAAAGTTACATAATGCTGCTTTAAAACACCACACAGACATACAAACAAAAGCTTAATTTTCACCTAAGGGGGTACTTCAGGAGATGTTTATGATGCTTTAATGGCGCGTTGTCATTTTTTAAAGGTGCTGAATATTGCATTGAATCCAAGTGCTCGTCACCAGTGTTTAAAGTGGAGGCCATTGGCTGTCTGGCATCTGTCTGGCATGCCGAAATTATTTCCCAGTAGGCTACAGCTCGTCATCCACAAAGAAGTGTCCTGGCTCCATGAGACTGAGATCACAGTCTCACACGTGCATGTAGTGTCCTTCTCTGAATTCTGCATCAGATGACACCATCAAACGAGCTAAACATGATATTTTCGCATTTCAGACATGCATTGACCACAAAAAAGTATTTGAGGTAACACTTTATTTAAAGGGGTGTGCATAAGACTGACATGACACTGTCATAAACATGACACAACACCTGTCATGAACATGAAGGAGTCTTTATGAATGTTTATGACTTTTGTCATTAAGTGTCATTCAGTAAATTATGGCACTTTTAATGCAAAGTTGACATTGTTTAAAATGTCTTTATGACAACTTGACATTAACAAAGACAAAAATGTCTTGATTATGACAACTTGACATTAACAAAGAAATGGGTAATGTAATGTAACAAAGCTAAATAACTTCTTTAAGTTTCATAATTAGACCTGTTATGATATTTGTGACAGGTTATGATATGTTATGATTTCTTGGTTAATGTCAAGTTGACATAACAAAGACATTTCTGTCTTGGTTAATGTCAAGTTGTCATAATCAAGACATTTTTGTCTTGGTTAATGTCAAGTTGTCATAACAAAGACATTTTAAACAATGTCAACTTTGCATTAAAAGTGTCATAATTTACAGAATGACACTTAATGACAAAAGTCATAAACATTCATGAAGACTCCTTCATGTTCAGTGACAGGTGTTATGTCATGTTTATGACAGTGTCATGTCAGTCTTATGCACAGTGCACACCCCTTCAAATAAAGTGTTACCGTATTTGGATATTAAAACACTTAAAATTAGACAATGTCAAAACACTATCACTTTTCTTCTCTTGTTGAGACAATATAATATTCACTCCACAGGATGGAAAAAAATAAGATTAATTTAAAGAGCCCGTATTATGCCTTTTTTCAGAGTCTTGAGTTTGATTTGGGGGTTTACTAGTAAAATAGAATAGAATTTTCATGCTTGAGCGTTAAAAAACATTTTTAAATATTTTATATTGTTGCAACTCCTCTCTTCCCAGTCTGTCAGTAACGCTCTGTTTAGTTCCGGTCTCTATATGAAGCCCCTCCTGATAAGCGCACTGTGCTCTGATTGGTCGGCTGGACTCAGTGTGTTGTTATTGGTCAGCTGTTTCAATTTTGTATTGGAAATGTTACAGCACTTACCATAACCGCGAGTTCAACACACTTCTAACGCAACTCATTCTTTTTTTGCATTTGTTTTGTGCAGCAAATATTTAAATGAGGGATATTGTGACGTACATTCCTGGAAAAAAACTAAAGACTACAATCAAGGAGTTCAGAATCAGTGCGCACTGACATAGAGAATAACTTCCTTTTGGTGTGACTTTGTGCTTTTGTAGACCCTTTTCAAGCTCAAACAGCAACACTACACACTAAAACTAGTAGAAAATATAAAAAAGCATAATAATATGTTTTAGGGTTCATTCTCTACAAGTGTGGAACCTTTGATTGTGCTGGATCGCTCCAGATGGCTGTGATGTTCCTGCACAAATCATGCACATTTATATTACAAGAGGCACACTTTGAGAGGTTTTAATGCAAAAAATTAATCATGTGATAAGAGTTAAATGAAATAATCACATTCTAGTCCTTCCTGTAGTATTCTAAGAGTGTTGGACTGTCTGAGTCGCTGAGGTTGAACTTGCGTCCTGATCCTCATGAGCTTTTCAGGGTCAATGGGACCGTATAGTTCCATACTGGATAATTAAAGCTCAGTTTTTGGAACATGATTGTGACGTCAACGCATATTGCATTTAATTTACCCCACAAACAAATTTATGATATTATAAAAAAAATGTAAACAACTCAAACAGACCTATACACATATAGAATGCTGCATTGAGAATTTCGTAAAAAAACAAAAATAAATAAAAATTACCCCACAGTGGATTCTAAGTGATCAAGGGCTTAGCAAGTTCCAATTCAGCCTATTGCAAAGGTTACATCAGTAGTGGGCACTCATTCAATGTAAACAATGACAACATTCGAGTGAATGAGACGGAGGTAAGTTAGCGAGGTGAAGGGCATGACAATCTTGCAACTGAAACGCAGCCCAGGACTAGCTTCCAGCAAACACTGAACTTAAACTAGATTAAATAAAATATGTATACTTTTCAATATATTCGTTTTCAGTTGATGTTTATTTTATTTCAAGTAATGAGAATTTCTTTGTTAATTAAAAACAAATTAAATTAAAAGTACAATTAAAAAAAGCTATTTAAATTTTGGGCAAGCAATCTCACAGGCTGCAGAATCAGCAGAGCGGATCAGCTTGTGCCATGCGGTAATGATGTGATTGCCTGCAGAATGCATGTCAAGGACCTGAAATAAAATCAGTCTGCGTCCTCTAGAGTTTCATGACTGTATTACTTTGATTTCATGTATTGAATTCATGAATTACTGTATTCATGATGGTATTACTTTTTCTTGGTGGTCTTTGATTTAAATGTTGGAATCCAATCAGATGCAAAGATGTGTCTTATGGTTGAAACCTTCTAAAAATTAATAAATGGAAATATTATTGTTAACAAAAAACATAAAAAATGCTCATTACTTGAAATAAAACAAACAACTGAAAAAATACTCTCTCTCTCTCTCTCTCTCTCTCTCTCTCTCTCTCTCTCTCTCTCTCTCTCTCTCTCTCTCTCTTTCTATATATATATATATATATATATATATATATATATATATATACACTATGTTAAAGTGTAAAACATTACTTCCAAGTTAAAACTGATATTGTAAGTTTTTCATGTAAAATAACATCTATTCTAGGGGGTGGCGGAGAGGCTGAAAGCTCTAATTCTAGAAAGCATTTGTGAAGAAAATGTTGCATACAGCCCTGAGTGAGAGTCATCAATCTTGAGACAAATTACACTTGTATAAATATGCTTACATAAATATACATCCATAACAAGTAAAAATATTTACATATCTCTCAAATGTCATGCAATGTTGCTTCTCGAGTACATTTTTCATGTTTAAAGGATTTTTAAAATCCATGTTTTAAAGAAGTAAAAAAAGTAAAAAAAAAATGGGAGTGGAAAGCTCTGCGTGTGATCTACTAACGGCATGCCCTTATCTTCAAAAAACTGGAAAACAAAAATACACAATGTTTGTCAAAAATCAGCCTGTCAGGTATTCTATTTGCTATAACAATGCCTCGCTCTCCCTTACATATAACCACTACATGCGTTCTTTTTACTAGTCCAGTGAAAACAAAATACGTTTTCTTACCTTAGTCAACCAGTTGCAAGATGAGGAATTTGGAAGACGACGAACATTCACTGTCTGTAGGCAGCAGTAGTAGTATCATAAACGTTGTGTCACTTTTTATGATTTATGATGTGATTTATGGCCATCTGATACAAGGGTTATGTGCCTGTCACTCGTGTCTGTCATGTATACGTCTTCATGAAGGAAAAAACTGCGCTGATTTACGAACGTATTCAGGCGTCAGAGTGACTAGACTGCCTGTCACTCTGCGACTGTTATAAGGTGTCTGTGTCCGATTGGTGAGTTTTATGGCTTCCGACCTTATGTTTCCGTGTTCTATTGTGTCATTGGGTATTGGCTATAGGTGTTATATTGTGTTAATTATGCTGGCGATGATGTGGTGGATTTGGTTTGACACTCTCTGTGTCTGATTAAGTTGACTTATGTGTTAGATGGATTATCTGTTGATTGCTCAGGTCTGGGTCCGTGATGTGAGTTCAGTAAAGAAAGGATGCACGAAACTCAGAGTCATGCTCTCATGGTGTTTATTGAATATAGTGATTAGACACAAGTAAATATAAGAGGACACTAGAACACAACATGGTGTCAGAAGTGACAGCGGAGTGAGTACCGCGAGCAGTTTTTTTGTTTTGTTTACACAAACTGATTATCGCGCCAGCTTACATTCATCTGTAAAGGCAGACGATTCGAACATGGAACAGTTCAAGCCACCTTCGCCACTTGTGCTGACGGGCAGTTTAGCGGAAAATTGGCGTAGATGGGAGCAACGTTTTCGGCTGTACATGACCGCGACGGGAACAAGCGATAAAGAAGAGCAAATTAAAATCGCAATTCTGCTTCACACCATAGGAGAGGAGGCGTTAGAAGTGTATAATACACTCTCCGTCCATCTTGTTGATGAAGAGAATGAGACGATGGAAGACGTGCTCACAGCATTCCGAGACTACTGTAGCCCACAAAAAAACGTTGTGTTTGAGAGGCATCAATTCTGGTCTCATCCCATGGCAGATGGCATTACAGTGGACAGATTAATCACAGAGCTGAAACAAAAAAGCAAAGACTGTGAGTTTGGGCCAGGTGAGAATGACATGCTTAGAGACAAGCTGGTGTTTAGCATAACAAACCCTCCTCTCAAAGAAAGATTACTTCGTGAAAATGACTTGTCATTACACAGAGCTATTGATATATGCAGGGCGACTGAGTTAGCTAAAACACAGATACAGGCAATGCAAAATGCTGTAGCTGTCCAAGAATCTCAAGTAAACGCAATAGAAAAAGCGACACGACAGAGAAAACCTGGGGCATGGAATAAAAATGGCAAGAAACCAACATCACGAAACTGTCGCAGATGTGGAAAGAGTCATGAGTCAAGACAATGCCCAGCCTTCGGAGCAGTATGTCACAAGTGCGGAAAAAACAACCATTTTGCCAAGGTATGCCACGCAGCTAGTCGAAACGATAGCAGAGCAAAGACAGTGCACAGCATAGTGAATGAAATTGATTCCATGTACATTGGCATTTTAAGACACAGACACACAAAAGTGCATGAGAAGGAACAGATAGAGGACAGTGCGTGGTACACGTCAGCTACCATCCGGGGTTTAGAGATAAGGTTTAAACTAGACACTGGTGCGGAGGCAAATGTGCTACCTCTGTCCATTGTCCAGAAGATCCCTGGTCCAGTTAAGCCGCAGCCTACGTCAACGGTATAACCCCAGTAACAGAGCCGACTGAATGGGTAAACAGCATTGTTATCACAGAAAAGAAAAATGGTACACTGAGGGTATGTTTGGATCCTCGTGACCTGAATAAAGCCATAAAACGCCAGCACTATTCCATTCCTACTCCTGAAGATGTGTGCAGTAACCTGGCTGGAAAGTCTATCTTCACCATTCTAGATGAAAAAGATGGTTACTGGCAGATTAAGTTGGATGAGTCGTCCTCAAAACTATGCACTTTCAATTCACCATGGGGCAGATATCGTTTTCTGAGTCTCCCATTCGGGATCAAGTCTGCGAGTGAAGTGTTCCAGCAGAAAAACTGTGAGACATTTGGTGACATACAAGGAGTGCACATCATTGCCGATGACATGAACATCACCGCCTCATCAGAGCAAGAGCATGATGAAATTCTTAATAAGGTCATTGAGAGAGCAAAAACAGCCAAGGTGAGATTCAATAGCCGATAAGATCCAGTTCAAGGTCAATACTGTGACATACATGGGACACATCATCACACCGGATGGCCTGCGACCTCATGATGCAAAAGTGAAGGCGATCATCGACATGCCACCCCTGAAGATAAGCAAGGCCTGCAACGTCTGCTTGGCATGACCAAGTACTTAGCTCAGTATATTCCGAATGAAGCGTCACTCACAGCGCCTCTAAGACAATTGCTGAGGAAGGATGTTGTATGGCAGTGGAGTCCACATCATACCACTGCTTTGATGGGCTTGAAGTCGGCTCTCACACAATCTCCTGTGTTAAGGTTCTATGATCACAAAAAAAACCACTGACAATACAGGCTGACTCATCGAAAGATGGCCTGGGAGCATGCCTTCTGCAAGAGGGACACCCTGTGTGCTATGCATCACGAGCACTCACTGATACTGAGCAAAGATGCTCAAATAGAGAAAGAGCTACTCGCCATAGTCTTCGCAGCAAGGAAGTTTCATCAGTACATATATGGCAAAGCAGTGACAGTGCAATTAGACCACAAGCCCCTTGAGAACATCATGCAGAAACAGCTGTGCAAGGCTCCAGCACGATTGCAGCGAATGCTCTTACAACTACAAAAGTATGAACTGAACATTGTATACACTCCAGGCAAGCACATGCATATTGCCGATACACTATCTCGTGCAACTGTATGTAGGGAGGCTGATGACGGCGAAGACCTCTATGATGAGAAAGATGTGCATGGGTTGGAGGCCACAGATGCACTGAGCCCACAGACACTCCAAAACTTGAAAGAGGCCACTGCAGCAGACCAAGTGTTGCAAGATCTGTGTGAGAAGGTAGAGACTGGCTGGCCACAGAAAAGACATGGTGTGAGCGGTAGCCTACACAGCTTCTGGCCTATGCGGCACAAAATCAGTGTACAGAACGGCATTGTGATGGTAGGAGACAAGATAATCATACCTCAGAGCTTCAAAAAAGTAATTTTAGAAAAGTTACACGTAGCTCACCAAGGTATCCAGAGAACAAAGGCCAAAGCAAGAAAATCACTATACTGGCCCGGAATGTCACAAGACATAGCGATGATGGTGGAGAAATGTGCACCGTGCCAACAACTCCAGCCATTAAATCAAAAAGAGCCACTCATCACACATGATGTTCCAGAAATCCCGTGGATGAAGGTTGGAGCAGACATCTTTGAGCTGAGTGGTCAGTCCTATCTTTTGCTAGTGGACTATTTGTCAAAATATCCAGAGGTGATGAATTTAGCAGACAAATCAGCCCACTCGGTAATACAAAAGATGAAATCAGTCTTTGCTAGACATGGTATCCCGAGAGAATTAGTGAATGACAATGTACCATTTGCCAGCTACGAGATGAAGTCTTTTGCGGCATCGTGGGACTTTAAGCTCACTTTCTCCAGCCCAGGATACCCTCAGTCCAATGGACTTGCTGAAAGAGCAATAAAGACTGTAAAACATGCATTGAAGAAAGCGATGCAAACAGGCACAGATCCACATCTAGTGCTGCTGTCACTAAGGAATACACTAGTGACAGGCCTGAATGAATCTCCTGCACAAATGTTGATGGGCAGAGTCCTGCGGAGCACACTCCCATGCTCTAGTGCTGTGCTTCAACAGTCAACTCCACAACATATACACAAAAGACTGGATGATTTGCAATCTCGAATGCGGCATCAGTACAACCGTAATGCCAAGACACTACCTGAGCTGGTTCCAGGATCCACAGTACATATGCAGACGAGACGTGGATGGGAGCCTGCAGTGGTGGTTCACAAGAGAGATGAACCTCAGTCCTATACAGTGCAAACGCCAGCAGGAAAGATATTCAGGAGAAATAGGAGGCACTTGAGAAAGATACATCGGAGTCTGTGCAGAGATGTTGAGTGTGATGAGCATTTGGAGGAGACTTCCACGACTTCCAATCAGGCACCCCGACCAGCAGTCCAATCACCTGTGAATTTTCCGGTGAGGGTGGAAGGGCAGCCAACATGCCATACGAGAAGTGGTAGAGAAGTAAAACGGCCAACTAGATATAATGATTATGTTGTGGACATGTAAAAAAAAAAGAGAAACAGTGTGGTATCAGAAGACACAAAGTATTCTCAAAGTAATTGGATTGGACTATTGATGTTTACTGTGAATGTTTACAAGTAAATATGTGGTATGATGTTAGATTAGTTAAATTAGTCAAATGTTTAAGTAAAGTTACTGTTTGATAGATTTGAATTTCCACTCTGAATGTAAATATTACATTGTAGTTTTTGTTAAAGAAAAAAGGATGTGGTGGATTTGGTTTGACACTCTCTGTGTCTGATTAAGTTGAATTATGTGTTAGACGGATCATCTGTTGATTGCTCAGGTCTGGGTCCGTGATGTGAGTTCAGTAAAGAAAGGATGCACGAAACTCAGAGTCATGCTCTCATGGTGTTTATTGAATATAGTGATAAGACACAAGTAAATATTAAAGCTGCAAGCAGCGATGGGCGGGCCCTCGCACCTGTAGCGCGTCGGGATGTGAGGCGGCCGCGTTACATATTCTGCAGCTGAGCCGGTGCGGCTGTGAATTTGCTAAGCAGCTTCGTTAAAGGTCACTTCCTGTTGCCAGCAGGTGGCGCTATGACTGTGGGTGAATGTCGTCTTGTAGATTTGTTCAGGGCAGGACTCTTGTCAAATGTGTAAAATTTCACACAGATCTGGGCATTCACAGCCAAGTTACTACAACTTCCTGTTTCATGACGAATCATCGACGCCACAGACACGCCCATCGACGAAAACGTGCAGATAGCACAACTTTACATCATCAATGCCTTTAGAAGGCACAGCAGAAATGTGAAGTCGATCTGACTAAATCCCTAGGAGGAGTTCGTTAAAGTACGCAATGAGTAAATCATCCAAAAATGGCGGTAAAATTAGAAATGGCCGACTTCCTGTTGAGTTTAGGGCATCGCTTCAAGAGACTTTTCTGTGCGTCTGGACATGGTAGATGTACCACAGAAATTTCGTACATGTCGGTCAAGAATGCGGCGGGGCTGCTTCATTAAATGTCACTTCCTGTTGCCAGCAGGTGGCGCTATGACTGTGGGTGATTGTCAGCAAGTAGATTTGTTCAGGGTGGGACTCTTGTCAAATGTGTAAAATTTCGTGCATATCTGGGCATTTACAGCCAAGTTACTACAACTTCCTGTTTCATGGCGAATCATCGACGCCACGGACACGCCCATCGACGAAAACGCGCAGATAGCACAACTTTACATCATCAATGCCTTTAGAAGGCACAGCAGAAATTTGAAGTTGATCCGACTAAATCCCTAGGAGGAGTTCGTTAAAGTACGGAGTGTGTAAATCGTTCCAAAATGGCCGCCAAACTCCTGTCGAGTTTAGGGTATGGTTTCTTGAGGTTTTTTTGTGCGTTTTGATATGATGCACGTCCCCACCAAATTTCGTGCATGTAGGTTGAACGTGGACGAGGGGCTAATTTTTTCCAATTTTCTAGGTGGCGCTAGCGAGCCATTTTGCCACGCCCATCCGCGAAACCCACAAAATACGAAATTTTTCACCAGTCCTGACATGCGTGCCAAATTTGGTGAGTTTTTGAGCATGTTGCGGCTGCGAAAAATGGCGCTTACTTTGCAGAAAAAAGAAAAAAAAGAAAAAATATATAAATATAGCTGCGAGCAGCGATCGCGGGCCCAAGCCGGTGGCACCGCAACCCCGGTGCCTAAAGGCACCGGGATGGCGGTACCGCCGGCTTTGGCCCTCCATCGCTGCTCGCAGCTATATTTATATATATATATATATATATATATATAAAGCCGGTGGCACCGCCACCTTGGTGCCTTTAGGGTTATTCTGCACGACGTGCAAAAACGTAACCCCTGCTTTGGAATACATACTAGTATGTATTCCACAATTGGAATACATACTAACATACTAGTCAGAACTGAATAGTTGATATCTGAATGACAGATCACCATAGAAGTCAATGGAAAAAATGTGACTAGTAACAAAAGAATAGTTACTAGTCACCATTGAAAATAAGTACTAGTGTCTAATGAATAAGTACTAGTATCTATTTAATATGTACTAGTATCTAATGAATAAGTACTAGTAAGTACTAGTACTTAATGGAATAGATACTAGTATCTAAAAAATAAGTACTAGTAGCATGAAAATAGAGACTAGTAGGTTAAAATGATTAAATGTTAAAACGGCTTGCCATACTCTATCTGTCGTTTCGACTAGTCACAATTACGTTACAGATATCTTAAATGATAATACAAACTATCCAAAATGTAATTACGGACTAGAAAGACGTTGTTTGATATCTACAATGTTAATTACGAATAGTCAAACTTAGCTTTTAAATGTTAAAAGGGCTTGCCATACAGAAGTGTAGGCTCAGAGAGACACTCAACATTTTCAAACCAAAATATCTGACTTTCTGTGGGTCCTAGCTCATGAGTGTAAATTAGAAAGTTGTCCGGCTTGAGGAGAATATATGAATATATGAAACGATGAGATCAACATGTGTACTGAGTTTCATATTATTACATGCAAGCGTGTTTGATTTATGGACCAAGTTTTTGGACTCCGTTCCAGGGGGCGCTGTCTAACCCCCTTGCCACACCCGGGTACCATCTTCAGCCCGGCTCTGATGGCTGTGGGATCTGACCTGTGTGCAAAGTTTCAAGAGTTTTCAAACCCATTAAGGGCCCCAAAAGCCGCTAAGAGACTCAAAATCATAAAAAAAGGAATGTTAAAGTTTGATGCGTTGCTATGGCAACATTATCTTAGATATTGAATAATGCTTTCACAGCTCTTCATCTGGCGTGTGTTTACATTATACAGATGAAGTTTGAAGCAAATCGGGTAAAAGTAAGAGTGTGATTTCAAAGCATTTTGAAAGTGAAACACTTTCTGCTGCCAGTTGGTGGCGCTATATATCTGACTCACAATAGTCACATCCATGTGATCGGCCTCTTACAACGAACACACTGCTGAAGTTTCATCAAGATCAGTTAATGTATGCAGAAGTTTTAACACACTTCCTTTTTGATTTATTTACTTACTTTTTTGATTTATGGACCAAGTTAATTTAATTAATACACTAATTATATAAAACTATTGTCAATGCACTACAATTAAACAGGTTATATGCCTTTACATAAAAATAAAAACTTATTTAAAAAATACCAGGCTTAAGAAATGTATTTACTTTAGCAGGCCAGACACACAGTGAAATGATTAAGCCCCCTCCCCCTACACACACACACACACACACACACACACACACACACACACACACACACACACACACACACACACACACACACACACACACACACACACACACACACACACAGACAGACTGTGTGTCAAGAGACTCAAGAAAGACTCAGGCTCAGAAAGAGCATGATCATATTCAAACTACAATATCTGACTTTCTGTGGGTTTGAGCTTATTATTGTTAATTAGAAAGTTGTTTGGCTTGAATAGAACAATATACACGGCAAGTTTTGTAACTGTCAGTAAAACTAACCAAGTTATAACACACTTTATGTGTCCTTTTTTAGTCAAAAAAATCCGCCACGGCCAAACCGTTCGAGATATCACAAATCCGTCCGGAATTTAGCATCCTCAATGTCTTGACTTCATGCACACCGAGTTTGGTGGTGATTGGTAACAGCATGGGTTGTAATTTGATGTTTTTCTAGGACATTTATTTAAAAAAAAAAACATAATTCCCGACTTCCGTTTGAACTGTCGTAAAACTTAGAGCACGAAAGTTGTTTGGCCTGATGTGATCTATGAGTGTACCGAGTTTCATATTAATCCATGCACGTGTGTTTGATTTATGGACAAATGTTCGAATCCCTAAAAGAATGCATCCTAAAAGAATGGTAAAGTTTGATGCGTCGCCACGGCAACAGTTTCAAAGATATCAAGAATCCATTCATAGGTCTTCATCTGCCGTGTATTTACATTATACAGATGAAGTTTGAAGCAAATCGGGTAAAAATAAGAGGGTGATTTCAAAGCATTTTGAAAGTGACACACTTCCTGCTGCCAGTTGGTGGCGCTATAACTTTGACTCACAATAGTCACATCCATGTGATCGTCCTCTTACAGCGAACGCACTGCTGAAGTTTCATCCAGATCAGTTAATGTATGCTGAAGTTATGACACACTTCCTGTTTCACGTTTCTCGCCATAGTTTCGTTTCCCTCGCCACGGCCAAACCGTTCGAGATATCAAAAATCCCCACGCAAACTTTCATCCTCAATGTCTTGACTTCACGCTGACCGAGTTTCGTCGAATTTGGATCAGAGCTCTAGGAGGAGTATTTAAAAGTTCATTGCGTGTGTTTTACAAAAAAACCTCAATAGCCAACTTCCTGTTGGGCTGGGGTAAAAGTAAGAACGCGAGGTATAGATGAAATTCTGCTATCGACATGTGTACCGAGTTTCATATTATTACATGCAAGTGTGTTTGAGTTATGGACCAGGTGTTCGGACCCCATTCCAGGGGGCGCTGACGAGCCGCCCTGCCACGCCCGGGTACCAGCTTCAGCCCGGCTCTGATGGCCGCGGGTTCTGACCCGTGTGCAAAGTTTCAAGAGTTTTCGAGCATGTTAAGGGCCCCAAAAGTGCCCGAATAGTCGCTAGAAAAAAAATAAATAAATAAAATATAGCTGCGAGCAGCGATTGCGGGCCCAAGCCGGTGGCACCGCAACCCCGGTGCCTAAAGGCACCGGGATGGCGGTACCCGCCGGCTTTGGCCCTCCATCGCTGCTCGCAGCTTATTTATATATATATATATATATATATATATATATATATATATATATATAAAGCCAGTGGCACCGCCACCTTGGTGCCTTTAGGGTTATTCTGCACGACGTGCAAAAACGTAACCCCTGCTTTTGGAATACATACTAGTATGTATTCCACAATTGGAATACATACTAACATACTAGTCAGAACTGAATAGTTGATATCTGAATGACAGATCACCATAGAAGTCAATGGAAAAAATGTGACTAGTAACAAAAGAATAGTTACTAGTCACCATTGAAATAAGTACTAGTGTCTAATGAATAAGTACTAGTATCTATTTAATAGGTACTAGTATCTAATGAATAAGTACTAGTAAGTACTAGTACTTAATGGAATAGATACTAGTATCTAAAATATAAGTACTAGTAGCATGAAAATAGAGACTAGTAGGTTAAAATGATTAAATGTTAAAACGGCTTGCCATACTCTATCTGTCGTTTCGACTAGTCACAATTACGTTACAGATATCTTAAATGATAATACAAACTATCCAAAATGTAATTACGACTAGAAAGACGTTGTTGATATCTACAATGTTAATTACGAATAGTCAAACTTAGCTTTTAAATGTTAAAAGGGCTTGCCATACAGAAGTGTAGGCTCAGAGAGACACTCAACATTTTCAAACCAAAATATCTGACTTTCTGTGGGTCCTAGCTCATGAGTGTAAATTAGAAAGTTGTCCGGCTTGAGGAGAATATATGAATATATGAAACGATGAGATCAACATGTGTACTGAGTTTCATATTATTACATGCAAGCGTGTTTGATTTATGGACCAAGTTTTTGGACCCCGTTCCAGGGGGCGCTGTCTAGCCCCCTTGCCACACCCGGGTACCATCTTCAGCCCGGCTCTGATGGCTGTGGGATCTGACCTGTGTGCAAAGTTTCAAGAGTTTTCAAACCCATTAAGGGCCCCAAAAGCCGCTAAGAGACTCAAAATCATCAAAAAAAGGAATGTTAAAGTTTGATGCGTTGCTATGGCAACATTATCTTAGATATTGAATAATGCTTTCACAGCTCTTCATCTGGCGTGTGTTTACATTATACAGATGAAGTTTGAAGCAAATCGGGTAAAAGTAAGAGTGTGATTTCAAAGCATTTTGAAAGTGAAACACTTTCTGCTGCCAGTTGGTGGCGCTATATATTTGGCTGCGTTTACACTTGGCATTAATATGCGACCTGTATCCGGATGTTGTCCACATACACATTGAAAAGACAAGTGTAAACGCGCTTCTGATCGGAATGTTATCCGATCGGCGTGTCCAGGTTTGGAGGTAGTCGAGGACGCTTTGTGATCGGATCTCAGTGTAATGTAAACGCAATCCAGCCATCGTGTCTGCATTCACAGGTGGACGTAATTTAAATCCCACCCAGTCTCCCCGCGTGGCTGTGAGAAAAATAATGGCCAGACGCAGTTTAGACAAGAAATAAAAACTTATTTGAATCTTACAATAAACGTTTATCTTTAAAACAGTTAATTTAGGCTTACATGATACTATGTGTGTCATTTTTCATTTTAATTGTGCAACATTATCTGAACGAGGTGATCGCCTGTACATTCACAGTCAGTCATGAGATCTTAAATAAGAGCTGCATGCTGCTTTGCCAGAGGAATAATCGTAATCTGATTTTTTAAATGTTGAATGTTTTTATTGAATGTCTTTGCATGTTAACCAATCTCCCATTTCTGTCAATATAGTCATTGCACGCTATAACCTTAAAACCAGATGATCGATGATATGACTTGTTTTATGATCAACCCAGTTATTTTTGTATGATCAACTCTGGAAGTATAACTTTGTTAACATTTTTTTATCTAATTACTGGAGATTGCAAAGCGAATGAGTGAAAGCAACTGGGACATTGTTTTATTTGCATCATTTTTACTCTTAATCTGGTGTCGTGCAACATATCTAATTTAAATATTATGCAGGAAACAGAAATCCGCTCTTCTATCCAGATACAGAGGCTACTTAATGTGACCAAATGTAAACTCACCATGTCCTGATTGGCTAATGATCCGATCTGCTTGATCAGATCACGGTGATCGCATGTTAATGCCAAGTGTAAACGCAGCCTTTGACTCACAATAGTCACATCCATGTGATCGGCCTCTTACAACGAACACACTGCTGAAGTTTCATCAAGATCAGTTAATGTATGCAGAAGTTTTAACACACTTCCTTTTTGATTTATTTACTTACTTTTTTGATTTATGGACCAAGTTAATTTAATTAATACACTAATTATATAAAACTATTGTCAATGCACTACAATTAAACAGGTTATATGCCTTTACTTATAAAAAAATAAAAATAAAAACTTTATTTTAAAAAATACCAGGCTTAAGAAATGTATTTACTTTAGCAGGCCAGACACACAGTGAAATGATTAAGCCCCCTCCCCCTACACACACACACACACACACACACAGGCAAAGAGACAGACCAAGGCTTAGAGAGAGCATGATCATATTCAAACTACAATATCTGACTTTCTGTGGGTTTGAGCTTATTATTGTTAATTAGAAAGTTGTTTGGCTTGAATAGAACAATATACACGGCAAGTTTTATAACTGTCAGTAAAACTAACCAAGTTATAACACACTTTATGTGTCCTTTTTTAGTCAAAAAAATCCGCCACGGCCAAACCGTTCGAGATATCACAAATCCGTCCGGAATTTAGCATCCTCAATGTCTTGACTTCATGCACACCGAGTTTGGTGGTGATTGGTAACAGCATGGGTTGTAATTTGATGTTTTTCTAGGACATTTATTTAAAAAAAAAAACATAATTCCCGACTTCCGTTTGAACTGTCGTAAAACTTAGGGCACGAAAGTTGTTTGGCCTGATGTGATCTATGAGTGTACCGAGTTTCATATTAATCCATGCACGTGTGTTTGATTTATGGACAAATGTTCGAATCCCTAAAAGAATGCATCCTAAAAGAATGGTAAAGTTTGATGCGTCGCCACGGCAACAGTTTCAAAGATATCAAGAATCCATTCATAGGTCTTCATCTGCCGTGTATTTACATTATACAGATGAAGTTTGAAGCAAATCGGGTAAAAATAAGAGGGTGATTTCAAAGCATTTTGAAAGTGACACACTTCCTGCTGCCAGTTGGTGGCGCTATAACTTTGACTCACAATAGTCACATCCATGTGATCGTCCTCTTACAGCGAACGCACTGCTGAAGTTTCATCCAGATCAGTTAATGTATGCTGAAGTTATGACACACTTCCTGTTTCACGTTTCTCGCCATAGTTTCGTTTCCTCGCCACAGCCAAACCGTTCGAGATATCAAAAATCCCCACACAAACTTTCATCCTCAATGTCTTGACTTCACGCTGACCGAGTTTCGTCGAATTTGGATCAGAGCTCTAGGAGGAGTATTTAAAAGTTCATTGCGTGTGTTTTACAAAAAAACCTCAATAGCCGACTTCCTGTTGGGCTGGGGTAAAAAGTAAGAACGCGAGGTATAGATGAAATTCTGCTATCGACATGTGTACCGAGTTTCATATTATTACATGCAAGTGTGTTTGAGTTATGGACCAGGTGTTCGGACCCCATTCCAGGGGGCGCTGACGAGCCGCCCTGCCACGCCCGGGTACCAGCTTCAGCCCGGCTCTGATGGCCGCGGGTTCTGACCCGTGTGCAAAGTTTCAAGAGTTTTCGAGCATGTTAAGGGCCCCAAAAGTGCCCGAATAGTCGCTAGAAAAAAAGAAAAAAAAAATAAATATAGCTGCGAGCAGCGATTGCGGGCCCAAGCCGGTGGCACCGCAACCCCGGTGCCTAAAGGCACCGGGATGGCGGTACCGCCGGCTTTGGCCCTCACATCGCTGCTCGCAGCTATATTTATGTATATATATATATATATATATATATATATATATATATATATATATATATATATATATATATGTATATATATATATAGAGCCGGTGGCACCGCCACCTTGGTGCCTTTAGGGTTATTCTGCACGACGTGCAAAAACGTAACCCCTGCTTTGGAATACATACTAGTATGTATTCCACAATTGGAATACATACTAACATACTAGTCAGAACTGAATAGTTGATATCTGAATGACAGATCACCATAGAATTCACTGGAAAAAATGTGACTAGTAACAAAAGAATAGTTACTAGTCACCATTGAAATAAGTACTAGTGTCTAATGAATAAGTACTAGTATCTATTTAATAGGTACTAGCATATAATGAATAAGTACTAGTAACTAATTAATAAGCATTGGTATGTAATGAATAAGGACTAGCATCTAATGAATAAGTACTAGTATCTAATAAATAAGGACTAGTGTCTAATGAATAAGTACTAGTATCTTTAAAAGGTACTAGTACCTAAAGAATAAACACTAGTATCTAAAGAAAAGGCACTAGTATCTAAAGAATAAGCACTAGTAGCTAATGAATAAGTACTAGTACTTAATGGAATAGATACTAGTATCTAAAAAATATGTACTAGTAGCAATACGTAACTGAACGAAG
>JAQIUQ010005850.1:0-102447 GCA_030378365.1 Hybognathus amarus | reverse complement strand
TCTTTTTTTTATTTTTCAAATGTATACTTCGTTCAGTTACATCTGCTAACATTATAAATGTACACATATATATACCTGAACATATTTACAAAGCCTGAACTGTGAAACCTGAAATGTGCAATTAGACAAATTTAAACAGCTTCTGGTATCAGCTAAATATCACCCGTTGAACAGCTTTTTTAGGCGAGTGGGCGTGGCTCACGTGAGTCAGCGACTGCCACGCCCACATTTAAAGAACAGAGGTAACTGCTCATTTTTAGAGATTTTTAAATAGCTTTTATGTATGTTACTGTTGGACTTTTTATTAGTTGGATTGCCTAAGTGGCTAATAACACATTTTTATATAGTGTGACAAACTCAGAACACATCTAATTTTGACTTTACAGGACTTTAAAACAGAAGCAGACTGGAAGCTTCTGGTTTTGTCCCATTTTCAGAGAAAAAGAACAAGCTTTTTACATGATTAAAATCATTGCAGAACATGAATCCACAGGAGAGTCGATCCATCCATTCCTCCAGCTTCCTGCACATGGGAGAGTCGATTCCAGGTGCAACTCCTCCCACTCCTCCACATGGCCTGGGGGGCATGGCTAAAAGTAAAAATACAAAAGTACTAGATGACATGACTCTTCGACCGTTCAAAGCTAAGAATCACTGCGATCCCTGGCTAAGACAAAACAAGATGTATATCTTCAAATTTCCATTTCGGGGACCATGCGCCCGCCCGAGGCCACACTGAAAGGGGAGCAAGGGCGGGCGCCATGGCCTGACGCCCGCCCGAGGCCACACTGAAAGGGGAGCAAGGGCGGGCGCCATGGGGACCATGGCGCCCCGCCGAGGCCACACCTGAAAGGGGAGCAAGGGGCGGGCGCCATGGGGACCATGGCGCCCGCCCGAGGCCACTACTGAAAGGGAGCAAGCGGCGGGCGCCATGGGGACCACTGGCGCCCGCCCGAGGCCACACTGAAAGGGGAGCAAGGGCGGGCGCCATGGGGACCATGGCGCCCGCCCCGAGGCCACACTGAAAGGGAGCAAGGGCGGGCGCCATGGGGACCATGGCGCCCGCCCGAGGCCACACTGAAAGGGGAGCAGGGCGGGCGCCATGGGGACCATGGCGCCCGCCCGAGGCCACACTGAAAGGGGAGCAAGGGCGGGCGCCATGGGGACCATGGCGCCCGGCCCGAGGCCACACTGAAAGGGGAGCAAGGGCGGGCGCCATGGGGACCATGGCGCCCGCCCGGCCACACTGAAAGGGGAGCAAGGGCGGGCGCCATGGGGACCATGGCGCCCGCCCGAGGCCACACTGAAAGGGGAGCAAGGGCGGGCGCCATGGGGACCATGGCGCCCGCCCGAGGCCACACTGAAAGGGGAGCAAGGGCGGGCGCCATGGGGACCATGGCGCCCGCCCGAGGCCACACTGAAAGGGGAGCAAGGGCGGGCGCCATGGGGACCATGGCGCCCGCCCAGGCCACACTGAAAGGGGAGCAAGGGCGGGCGCCATGGGGACCATGGCGCCCCGCCCGAGGCCACACTGAAAGGGGAGCAAGGGCGGGCGCCATGGGTCCTTAAACTGGATGGATGGATGGATGGATGGAATGGATGGATGGATGGATGGATGGATGGATGGATGGATGGATGGATGGAATGGATGGATGGATGGATGGATGGATGGATGGATGGATGGATGGATGATGGATGGATGGATGGATGGATGGATGGATGGATGGAATGGATGGATGGATGGATGGATGGATGGATGGATGGATGGATGGATGGATGGATGGATGGATGGATGGATGGATGGATGGATGGATGGATGGATGGATGGATGGATGGATGGATGGATGGATGGATGGATGGATGGATGGATGGATGGATGAATGGATGGATGGAATGGATGGATGGATGGATGGATGGATGGATGGATGATGATGGATGGATGGATGGATGGATGATGGATGGATGGATGGATGGATGGATGGATGGATGGATGGATGGATGGATGGATGGATGGATGGATGGATGGATGGATGGATGGATGGATGGATGGATGGATGGATGGATGGATGGATGGATGGATGGATGGATGGATGGATGGATGGATGGATGGATGGATGGATGGATGGATGGATGGATGGATGCCAAACCAAACTTGAAATGAAAATGTTTGCACTTTCTGGAGTGACCCAAATGTTTTTGTGTTTTTCATGCCAACAATGTTAATAAAATGATCAGTTGCACTCATAATTTTATCAAATTTTCACCAGAAAAAATGTGGCTAGTGGAAATTCTGATTGGCTGGTATCTTCAAGAAAGACGCATTGGCTGGTGATCAAAAAGTGCATTATATATTACCATGGCAACCCTATCAACACAGTTTCAGCTGATGATTCAAAATAAACCCTAAACCCAGGATGGAGTGTGTGAGTGAATGTAGTCTGTACTGTGTGTATGAGGCTCATTGTGTCAGAGACGCTGTAGAAGGACAGAGTTCCTGCACTGTGATCCACATACACTCCTATTCTCCTGCTGATGGGCTTTACAGGAGTTCAGTCACTATATTATTGTGTTTAAATGAGTAACTGGAGGAAGAGCAGAACAAACTCCAGGACTGATCATTATTTCCAAAGCCACACTCATTACGTTCTTTCCCCCGTCTCTTCCTGCTGATGCTCTTATATGACACTGATATACACACACTACCATACACACCACTACTCCACTCAATCTTCCCAGTAACAGCGTCCACACATACTCTCTCTACACAACACCTGAGGCACATCAAATCTGTCTGGATGATCAGGATACGGATGGACTGTGCCAGTGTAAGTAATCACTCTGTTCCTCTCAGACAAACGGAGGCGTTTACTCACTGTGTTCCTGATCCAGAGTGAGCGGAAGAGAATCTGATGGAGAGAGAACACATCAGAATCAGGAATTACTGAATCATCTTTCTGATATCCTGTGCAAATCATCATTATCAGCATCCATCAAGACGTCCCTATTATAATTTTTTTTTTTGAGTTTTTAAGTATCATAGGCCTATTGTTGGTGATTTTCAGTGCTTTAGCCTTTGGCGATGTTGAGATTTCTTGACATTTCTGTCTGTTTCCTCAAAGATTAAAGTCTTGTAACAAAATCCTGTTTAGGATATATATATATAGAAGAGTTTTCAGTTTGTTCTTACTTTCCTGAAGCATTTTTACTACTGTAATTTTATCTATAAATCTTGGATGAATGTTTTTAATTGTCTTTCAGTGAAAATACTCATGTTTATCCCTTTGTTTTAGAAGATATTGTGTTTTTGAAGAATATATTGAATCCCCAGTTTAATTGTCCTGATTTACATCTATGTAATAGTCTCGAGTCTATTTCAAATCTTGTTTTGTTTCGTCAGTATGATAGTTATGCTCTCTATCCACCAGTAAAGACTATGTCAAATAATAATTTCTCCTGTTTAACCTAATTAAAAAGTATTTTAAAAGTGCCCCCTGTATGTTTTGTTCATCTGGTTTGATTAGTTTAGGGAGGGCGTTTTTAATACTGAAGACTTTTCTTTTCTACATTTTCTTAATAGTTTAAGGGATAGCTAGAGGTAGTAATAGATAGATATAAAAACGATATAAATACTGTTCGTTTTCTCACACAAACTGCTCGTTTTGTGGTCTTAGGCCATCAATGTGTACTTACATTTACGAGTCATTACATCATGTTTAATTTGGACTTCTCTGTGCATGCCCTTTGAGGTGGTGACCATAGACCTCCATTATATGACTGACAGACAAGAACAGTGTGACCTAAAAATATAAAAATTGAAAATACTCTGGAAACAAAGAAACCTACATCTTGGATGCCCTTGAGGTAAGCTAAAACATACCAAAAATTAATTTCAAAGTGAACTATCCCTTTAATGTAGTTGGTAAAACGTAGTTTTTTTTTATGTATCATAATTTTTTCCCTTGAAAATATTTTAAATATTGATTTCTTTTTAATCTTTGGCACGGTGCACTTCGGAAAAGGAACTTTTTTAAATGGAGTTTTGCCAATTTCAGTTTAATTTTATTGCCCTTTCCTCAATTTTGAGACAAACAGAAGCTTCATCCAACCTTACTTACTTACTACGCCTACCGCCCAACTTTGGGCATAGGCCACGAACAAGGGCTCTCCAGTCATCCCGATCCTGGGCCAACTTCTCTAGCTGTCCCCATGTGTGGCCAGACCTCTTCACATCTGCATCGAGGTCGCGGCGCCAGCTGTTCCTTGGCCTGCCTCTCTTCCTTTTCCCTTGTGGGTTCAAGAAAGGGCGTGTCTTACAATGCTTGATGCAGGCTTGCGAAGAGTATGGCCAATCCCATCTCCAACGCCTTTGGAGGAACCTCTTCCTCAATAGGCTGCTGTTTCTGTTCGCTGCCACATCTCCATGTTACTGATGGTGTTCGGCCAGCGTACCCTTGAGGATTCGTCTTAGACAGGTGTTAATAAAGGATTGTATTTTCTTCGTGGTAGCGACTGTTTTTCTCCAGGTCTCTGCACCATACAGTAGAATAGGCTTTATCATGGCATTGAAAATCCTGATCTTGGTGGTCCTAGGCAGCTCAGAGGATCCCCAGACTTTCTTCAGCTGATGGAAGCTGCTCTTGCCTTTCCAATCCGCACCTTCACATCTGCATCTGTCCCTCCCCACTTGTCAACTATGCTGCCAAGATAGGTGAAGCTTTCACTTCCTCTAGTGCTTCTCCTTCTAGCCTGATAGGAGCTGTGTTGTTGTTGACTTTGAGGATCTTGCTCTTCCCTTTGTGTACAATGAGTCCCACGCTTGCTGAATGAGTTGCAATGATGTTTGTCTTCTCTTGCATTTGTTGCTGAGTGTGGGAAAGAATTGCCAGGTCATCAGCAAAAATTGAGGTCGTCCAATTGTGTCCAAGGTGTCCATTGGATGCCATTTCTCTTCTGGGCAGTTGATTTCTTCATTACCCAATCTATTACCAACAGGAAAAAGAAGGGTGACAATAGACATCCTTGTCTCACCCCTGTCTGCACTTGGAAGGCATCTGTAAGCTGTTGGCCATGTCCCACTCTGCAGCTCATTCCCTCATATGAGTTCCTGATGATGTTAGTGATCTTTGCTGGTACCCCATAGTGTCTCAACAGACTCCAGATGGTCTGCCTATCCACACTGTCAAAAGCTTTCTCATAATCAATAAAATTAACATAAAGAGGTGAGTTCCACTCCAAAGACTGTTCCATGATAATCCACAAAGTTGTTATCTGGTCAATGCAGGATCTCACTCTTCCTGAAACCAGCTTGTTGGTTCTCTGAGATGTGGGTCGACCGCATCCTCTATCCTGTTTAGGAGGACTCTATTGAATATCTTGCTTGGTGTTGACAGCAGTGTTATCCCCTGTAGTTAGAGCATGAGCTAAGATCACCCTTCTTTGGGAGCTTGATGAGATAGCCCTCCTTCCACTCTGTTGGAATGTCTTCCTCCTCAAAGATGTTTTGGAATAGAGGATAAAGCATTTCCACAGTGGTCACTTCATCCACTTTAGAACTTCTGCAGGAATGGTGTCTGGTCCGGCTGACTTCCCATTTCTCAGTTGTTTGATGGCCTTATACATTTCTTCCTTTGATGGAACACCACAGACGATAGGGAGGTCACAGTTGGCTGGCTGGATACTTACTGGGTTTAATGGAGATGGTCTGTTCAAGAGGTCCGCAAAATGCTCTACCCATCTATGCTTTTGTTGTTCTATCCCTGGAATAGCTTTTCCTTCTGTCTCTAACTGGCCTCTCTGACTGGCTGAATTTACCTGAGAGCTTTTTGATGTTTGTATACAGCTCTCTCATATTACCATTTTGAGCCGCACATTCTGCCTCTGCTGCCAGTGCTTCCATGTAATTCCTCTTGTCTGCCCTTATACTCCGCTTTACTGTTCTATTTGCTTCTGTATACTGCTCTTGGGCCTTGGCTTTTCTATCACGTGTGCGACTATTGTTCATTTCTGCTTTCTTCCTTTTCCTCTTCTGCATCTGTTTCTGAAGGTCTCCACCGAGATCGATTCTTTTTGCCCCTTCTTCTTGTTACCTAGCACTTCCTTACATGTTGATGTTATTACCTCTTTAATGCACTGCCATTTTTCATCCATGGTCTTTCTGACGATCTGTTGCTGTAGGAGCTGGGCCTTTTTAGAGAGTGTACTTCAAAACACTTCTAACTTGGCTGTTTCTTTCAGAGCACTGATGTCATATCTTTGGCGTTGACTGGATTGCCCTCTCCAGTTCCGCCTCAGCTTGAGCTTCATGCAGGCGCCCAGGAGATGGTGGTCGGATGCAACATCCGCTCCTCTTCTGACCTGTACATCATAAGAGATCTTCTGAACTTTTTCCCGATGCATATATGGTCAATCTGGTTTTCCGTCATCAGGTCTGGTGACACCCAGGTAGCCTTATATATTTGTTTGTGTTGGAAGAAGCTCCCTCCTATGACTAGATTGGTAGAAGCACGTAGGTTGGCAAATCTCTCCCCATTCTCATTCATCTCTCCCAAGCCTTGTTTTCCCATTATTTCCTCATTACCCTTGGTTGTTACTGCCGATCTTGGCATTGAAGTCCATGTGGGCCATGTGCCTCCCATCCAATGAGAGCTCTCTGTGCCATCTTTGTCAACATCAGGGCCACTCCCTGGCTGTGGGTTGCGTTTGGTTCCTCATGGCCTGAGAACAGCAGCAGTTCCCCTGTGGCTAGCTTCTTCAGACCAGCGCCTGTCCACCTAGAGTCACTGATTCCCAGCAGGTCTAGATTGTCAGCGTCTCATCTCAGCTGCCACTTGAGCTGTTTTGCCTGACATTCCATGTTCCGATGTTGGTGGTGGTCCTGGTGGAGATGATGTTTTTTTGCCTAATAGCTTCCGAAGGGCTTTCCCTACTTGGCGTCATTCTTTCTCCAGCTATGGGTCCATCTTCTCCCAGGGCCTCAGTTACTTTTAAATTTCTTGTTTGTGATTCTGTAACAATATTCTTTTTCCGGGGTGGGGATGTTAACCCCACGCCCAACCCCCTACCTGGAGGACCAGGTGTTGCTCTTTGTCTGCCCTCTACCATGAGTCCTGCCCGGCTTGGTTGAACCTAATAGGGGCCTTGCCCCCGCTGGTATAGGCCCTCATGGTCAATGAGGCACGCAAGCCTCCCCACCACGACAAGGTATCAACACATTGGGGAGGTTCAACCAACCTTGCTGACCCTAAACATTTGATTGGTGGTGTGTATTCTCTATTTTTATTAATAATATATTGTGGTGAGCAGGACGAGGCTGAGGGCCGTGAGAGTGGTGTGATTACGGAGGAGTGTGACACGCCGGTCTCAAATCTCTCATGGAGGAGCTTCAGAAGCAAAAAAGGAGCGATGACAGTGAAGGATGGGAGAAGACCAGGTCTGGACTTTTCATGTTATATTTTGCTTATATGTGGCAGCAGTCATCCATGAGGGGCTGCCACCTTTACTTTACCATGGTACACTTCTAGAGTGTCTTGAACAGTGGGTTGGCATCAAGGGTACAGCTTTAAACTGGTTTTACTCCTATCTCCATCAAAGATCTTTTTCAGTATCCATAGGCCAATACTCTTCACCCCCTGCCCTTGTGCCTTTTGGTGTTCCCCAGGGATCTATTCTGGGTCCAGTACTCTTCTGCCTTTACATGCTCCCCCTGGGTAACATCATCAGAAAATTCAATATCTCATTTCACTTTTATGCTGATGATTCCCAACTATACATTCCACTTAAATCCAGTAATTCCATGCAGCCTCTTTTAGATTGTCTGAAAAAAATTAAAATCTGGATGGCTAACAATTTTCTTCAGTTAACAACAACAAAACTGAAGTTATTGTCTATGGCCCCCCAAAATCCAAATCTGCCATCCCTGCTGACCTTGGTCCCCTTGCACCCTATGTCAAATCCCATCCACGTAACTTGGGTGTTATTTTTGACTCCCATCTTAACCTAAAAAAACAAATATCATCTGTTGTAAAGAACAGTTTCTATCAATTAAGAATAATTCCAAACTCAAGTCTGTTCTGTCATAAAATGATCTGGAAAAAGTCATCCATGCCTTCTGTGGCATGGGGGGCGTGGTTCAGCGGTGTCTGCAGCAGGAGAGCAGGAAGGAGCCGAGCGGGAGGTAAGCGGATCAAGTTTAAATGATGAACACCTGTTCACAGCAGTTCCGGAGCTGGCTGGACCAGGGAGTCCGGCCTCCGGCCGCGGCCCCAACCCTCCACAAGATGGGACCCCAGGACGATCCGGAGGCCTTCCTGGACCTCTTTGAGAGGTCGGCCGCGGCCGGGGGATGGCCGGAAGCTGACTGGCCGATGCGCCTCCTTCCATTACTGTCGGGGGAGGCGCAGCTCGCAGCTCAACAACTGCCAGTCAGCAACCTCCTGGTCTACAAAGACCTCAAGTGCGCCATCCTGCAGCGGGTCAGCCGGTCTCCGGAGCAGAACCGTCAGCGTTTCCGAACCCTCGAGCTGGGGGAGACCGGTCGGCCCTTCGTCTTCGCGCAGCAGCTCCGGGACGCCTGCCGCAGATGGCTGGTGGCCGAGGGACGCGACGTCGTTGGAGTCATCGAGCTGGTGGTGCTGGAGCAGTTCATCGCGAAGCTGCCCAAGAAGACTGCGCAGTGGGTCCAGTGCCACCGGCCGACGTCGCTGGACCAGGCCATCACGTTGGCGGTTGGCCAAATTTGTTTGCATAGCAATCAGAGTAGGCACTTCAACATACATCATACGACATACATCATACAAAGACACATACTAATGCCCATATTTCCCCATACCCTGCACTTTTATTTTTTTACTACCTATTTGATTTAAGCAATACCAGACCAGCTGAGTATCCTATACCTATTTAACTTAAATTATTTAAAAGCTTAATTGCTTGTGGAGACCACCTCTCGCCGTCCCAGATCGCTGACATAAAACATCTACAAGCGGAGTTCGCGGATGTGTTCTCACCCCTCCCGGGCCGAACAAATCTCATACAGCACCATGTTGAGACGGAGCCGGGCGTGGTCATTCGCAGGCCAGCCGTATAGGTTACCTGAACACAAGGCTCCGCGGCCTGAGTCGGGCGGTGGGGGTATGTGGCATGGGGGCGTGGTTTAGCGGTGTCTGCAGCGGAGAGAGCAGGGGAGGAGCCGAGCGGAAGGTAAGCGGATCAAGTTCAAATGATGAACACCTGTCTGTGATTGGCGGTGGAGAACGTACTTAAGCGGGCCAGGTGAAACGCTGCATGGAGAGAGAGACAGGATCTTGTGTGTGTGTGTGTTCGTGGCCAGCTGACGAAGCCCTTGATCATCGACGACGGAAAAGCTGTATACAGTGGAAAGAGTGCTACGCCGTGGAAAGAGTTTATTTAGTAAATAAAAGACACACAAGATCCATCGCCGACCCCTTGTCTCCATCCATCACCCACACTGAACCTCTTAGATCATCACACCTTCATAACCTCCCGCCTGAACTATTGTAACTCTCTTTACTTTGGTCTCCCCCTAACTCAGGTGGCAAGGCTTCAGATGGTTCAAAATGCAGCGGCTGGCTAGGTTACTCACAAACACAAAAAAACGTGAGCACATTACACCAGTCCTAGCCTCCTTGCAGTGGCTTCCAGTCCAGTCTAGGATAGAATTCATCTCTTAATGCCCTGGCCCCCAGCTACATAAAAGATATCATTCATCCTCACGTAGCTCCGAGGTCCCTAAGATCCTCCAGTCAAGGCCTCCTCCGAGTTCCCCCGTTCCTGTTGCTGGCCCTCAGCTCTGGAACCGACTGCCAGTTGACATCAGAAGTGGCCCTTCAATTGAGATTTTTAAATCTAGGCTTAAAACTCACCTTTTTACATTGGCCTTTCCGGCTTCTTAAATTGTTTTAACTTGCTCTGTTTGTAATTAAATGTCTGTCTTTCTATGTGGATCTTGCTTAATTCATTGATTTGTTACTGTATTTTATTTTATTTTTTTATTTTGTGGCTACTGCGCTATGTACAGCACTTTGGTCAGTGCAAGCTGTTTTAAATGTGCTATAGAAATAAACCTTTACTTACTTTCATTTTGTTGTTGGTTTATTTTAGGATTATTAAAGTTTATTGAATGTTTGCCATTTCCTGTCTCCTTCTTCCCATAACAACATATCTTTACTATATATATTATTATTATTTATTATATATAATTTAAAAAGTATCTCACTGAATGCTAGAATGTTGCAGACCATTTTCTTTTGTTGTTAGAATCCCCCTTTTGACAACATTGCTCCCCGAAGTTGAGAAAAACTAATTTACATGATCAACTATAAAACACTTCAGTCATGTTTTCTTTCTCCTTCTACAGGAAGAACATGAACACACTTAGAGTTTCTCTGCTGGTTTTCTTAGTTACTTACATTGTAGGAAGTCGTTCCTGGTTCTGGGAACAATGTTGGTGAAAGTGACTGTGGAAATCAACAGATATGAAGTGTGTGATTATCATGAGAGAAAATGATCCCTCCATCCGTTCCTAAGACATTTCTAATATGATCTTCTACATGATATGAGATGATGGAGGATAATTTCTGAGAGCAGAATCTCCAGGACTTTACCACTGTCAGAGATCTTCTTCAACTCTTCTTTGCAGAAATCCTTCAGTTTGTCTCTCAGCTGACGGATAGAGTCTCTCACGCCATCAAAAGAGGAGAGAGGACTGAAGGGACTGTCATTCACATCTGTAGATTCAGGAGGAGCCGAGAGAGACTGGAAACTCTACAGAAAACAGAAATCAAAGCTCATCACCTCCACACTTCATCAATAACCTGCTGTAGTGTCAGATTTCTGTGGCTCTTGTTAGTCTTTACTGAATCTCCTCAATCCAGCACTTCCACAGCATCAGCTTCATTCTTCTCATATTCACTACATCAGGTTACAGCTATAAGTTCTAGAGTTTCCACTTACACTGTATGTGAACTTTCTAGTAAAAACTCTTGGATGATCAAACATCTGACAATAACATTAATATAACAGATCATGTGCATCAATGGCGTCACATGGCAGAGTTGAGCAGATTTGATCAGGAAAAGCAGTTCAAAACCAATGAGTATTTTGAACATTATTTCTAACTTTTGAGCAGTAAGTGACTCTTAAATTCAAAAGGACTCTAAGGACACGAATCCCAAGGTCAGGTTTTGTGGTTTTATATACACAGAAGCATCGCTAATATACAGCCTCAGTTCCAGCTTGAGGACTACACTGTCAAATTCACTAATGTGTTAAAGGCAAACAATATGAAAATACTGTAAATTGCTGTAAAGATCATCTGATGCAACTTTGATGAACATTACTAAACTCGCTACCATGACTAGTCCACTGATTTCACCATGATGTCAGAATTCAGGAAAAAAAGGAAAAAGGTAAAATATGTGTGAACTCTCGAATATATATCTTTCAGAAAAAAATAATTTTTTCGAGATTTCCAGAGCTGAACTGTATTTGTAAGTGTGTCTCTTCCAAAAAAAGATGATCTGAAGATGATCTCTTCCAAAAAAAGATGTCTACTATGCTCCTGTTCTTCTAGATCTCTGTTACCTGCAGGAACTGGATGTGATCCTGTGTGTGTGAAAGCTTCTCCAGCTCAGTGTTTCTCCTCCTCAGATCATTGATCTCCTGCTCCAGTCGCTCCAGTCGTCCTTCAGCTCGACTCACTGCTGTCTTTTCCTGATCTCTGATCCACTGTGTCGCCTCAGAGCGGCTTCTCTCAATGGAGCGGATGAGCTCAGTGAAGATCCTCTCACTGTCCTCCACTGCTGTCTGTGCAGAGCGCTGTTACACACATCACAATCACACAGTGAGCTTCAGTGAGTCCTGACTGAGACGTCTCAAACTTCTCTTGTTCTCCAGACTCACCTTATGAGACGCCACAGCCTCTCTCAGCTGCTGAAGATCTTTCTCTCTGCTGGATCCTCCTGCTGGAACGACCTCTGCGTCTCCTTCAGCTGGTGCTAAAGGACAAACCAATGACAGGAGAAACATCACACAAATCAAGTAAACACATATCAATGCAGCATCAGTCAAGTGGTGAGATTGAGGGGTTGAAGATGGGAATCGGAAAAGGTCCACAAGTCAGGACTTGAACTCGAATCGCCCGAAGCGCAACAACGCTACATGTTGGCACATGCCCATAAGCCTATCAGCGTCAACTGAGTAGGTACTTATTTTCAAATAAGTAATTACTTTGTGACCGCTAAAAAATGTTCTATCAGTGTTGTGCCTGAACATATGAACATACTATCATCCATTAAACGCGTTCATATTTTGGGCGAAACATGAACTGAACATACTGTATTACTGCCTGATGAACGTTACTCTGAACTCATTCTGGTGTCTGTGAACGCACGCTCTCTCAGTTTTGCTTTGTACAATAGGGTGCCAGATTTACTATAGAGCCTTCCCAGGCGAAAACCGGCAAAAACACACGTAAACAGGCCTTAATATGTCACAAAAAACACACAATCTGGCAACACCAGCCAGCAGTGTCACGCCGCGGCCACGGCCGCGGCGACTAAGCAGCGTGCGAGGAGACGTCGATATGATCATTTAAACGGGTTTTATGATGAGGTCGTACAAGGATAGGAAAAATCTTACATTTCTTTGCAAACTGACCGTCAATAAAATAATTGTTGTCTGTGGTTGTATATGGGCTGTGGCAATAATAGCCTAATAAAAAAAGAAGCTCGCAACATATGGAAAAAAAGAACTATAAATGAACTAGTTTATTTTAAAATGTGTGAACTGAACTTTGAAGTAGTTCATGTAGAAAGTGAACTTTCCCAACACTTTGTTCTATATAGTATGAATGTAATCCAGATGTCCTACATTGTATCCACACTTCAGAATCTCACTGGAAGCAGGTCGTCAACCAGGTACGTTTTGCCTATTCTTTTATGAGTACTGTGTATTAAGACTTCTTTGGTCAAATACTGTTTTCGGAAGCAGTCTTAGATTCCCTCCTTGGAGTTTTATGGATTTCTTTAATGCCACTTTAATGTCCTTTTGAGGATTGAAACTTTTGAAAACTATTGACTTTCAAATTTACGGACAGATGAGACATTCCTAAAAATACCTTCTTTTGTGTTCCATAGAAAAAGAAAGTCTGTTTGAGCATGAAAAAGCTCTGCAAAGCTCCAGTTATTCTCTATATCTGTGTTACGGTTTCTAAACTAGCTGAAACGCCTCCATTGTAGTCTTGAGTTTTCTTTCAGGAACAAACACACCACAATATTCCTCAATTAATGAATTTCTTCCCATTGCATATGCTAAATAAAGGGGGTGAGGCCTGGTTGAGTTAGTTAGTAGTGTGTTTTCTTCATGTCAAAGAGACTGCTTTTACCACCCCAAATCTAAACTCCTTTTATGGCTTACTAACTTGACTGTTAAAAATGTACTTTTAACACAATTCCTACTACATTATACAACCACAATTTTTTGTTGTGTTCTCAACATTTTTATGACAATTGCTTTCTGAACTGTGCAGTTTGATGCAGGTCAGATGTTATAAATGAAGTTACAAACGTAAGGGTTCGGGAGGATCTTAATCATTAATTCCTGTCAATCATAATTATGAGCATATATAAGCAGAAGTCATCGCACCATCCCAGCAACAATTCTTCCAGCATTCCTCCACTTCTCAATTCGCCACCTCTATATCTCCGTTGAGGACAGCAAGCCAAGTTCATTAACTATTAAGACTGGATGGGCAATGTAACTCAAGAAATGACAGATGTAAGAAAGGTATTAAATAAAGAATGTGAAACGTCCAGCATAATTCATGCTTGCGAATGTGGTTCAGGTTGATCAGCTTGTTCTTCTTGGCTGTCATTATCAGACTCAGGTTTGAACTGATACAGCAAAACTGACGCCACAGTTAGTGTAGTTACAGTAGTGTTTGCAGCATACTCGTCATTTGTGGTAAGCTGTGTTACACTTCTGACACACTCTAAGCATTAGACCAATCACAACAGACTGGGACTGGCTGACCAATCAGAGTAGACTGCGATTTTGAGAAGGCAAGTTTTAAAGAAACTGAAACTAAAAAGCAGACATTAAATTATGTAAACGTATTCTAGTAGACCCAACATTATTAACCTGTAAATGAGTATTATGAGACTCCTTTAAGTTCATACCTGTTTCTCTGTCCTCTGCACTGCAGCTGATACAGTGTTGTGGTTTTTATGTTCATCCATCGAACACAGCAGACATATACATTTCTGATCAGTGCAGCAGAAAACATCGAGGAGTTTATCATGTGTTTGGCAGATCATCTCTTGCAGTCGACCAGTGGTTTCAGTCACTTTATGTGGCTTACGGGCGAAATATTCCTCATGACGATCGAGATGAGTTTGACAGTAAGACTCCAGACACACCAGACAGGACTTGACGGCTTTGTGTTTTCTTCCAGTACAGACGTCACACTGCACATCTCCAGCTCCAGCGTAACAGTCAGCAGGAAGTGTAGTCTTCTTCAGTTTCTCCACCACTTCAGCCAGAATGGTGTTTTTCCCTAAAGCAGGTCTTGAACTGAAGGTCTGTCTACACTGAGGGCAGCTGTAGACTCTCTTCTCATCCTCCTGATCCCAGCAGTCTGTAATACAGATCTTACAGTAACTGTGTCCACAGTGGATTGTGACTGGATCCTTCAGGAGATCCAGACACACTGAACACATGAACTCATCCTGAGAAAACCTGGCTTCTGCCATTTTACTGGATGAACACAGAGACACAAACACACAACAGCTCAACTACACTTCAGTTTCAGTTTCTCTGAACACATGTGATTCCTGTTTCCTGTTTTTTTGTTTGAGTGCCGTGTGCAAATGTCTGGAAAGTCACAGATCATAAAACGTCCACTAGATGTCAGTCTCAGACAGACACTCAAAGAATAGTAAAACAGTAAAAAAAAACCAGCAACATAGGAACAGAGTATGTACATTTAAGATTAATTTATACCCATGATATGATTTTTCGTGCTCAATTGGCTTTATGCACAGCTGCACTACTTGCTGAACTTCAGCCAGCTCTTTGTTTCCTGTCTGCCATTATTGGACAAACTTGATTAATTCAGGTGTGTCTGATTATTGTTGTCATGACTACTGAGGTCAGGCACACCTGAATTAATCAATTTGTCCAATAATGGCAGTCAGGAAACAAGGAACTGGCTGAAGTTAAGGAAGTAGTGCAGCTGTGCATAAAGCCAATTGAAATCTGAGACGAGAGCTGACAGTGGATACGGTTCAACTAAATTGTTTCTGTAAATGTAGCTCAAAATCTGCAGGCCAGTGGTTTCTTTTGCCGGCACGGCAGTGATAGCAGCCGTCACCTCGAGCACAAGTTCCGCAGTGTCCACATCGCCGAGGGTTTTTTTTGTGTTTGCGCAGCTGTCTTTGAGGGTATAACTTTCCACGGCCCTTTTCATTTCCTCTCTTCCATAAAAGAAACCAAACAGACCATGAAATGTCTCCATCAACTTAAAGTGCTCACTAGTGCCTGTAATGGCATGGCAGAGTCCACTAGTGGGAGAAAAACATCTCTCCTGAACATTTCCTCGGGTGTCGCTGTCAAGGAAGGATCCGGATTTTGGGGGAAAACAAACTAGACTCCCCATAGACTTCAATACATGCCTGCCATATGCACGTGCATACCCTGCATGCCCGCCAATGGGGAATTTTTAGTTAAAACCAGGTAATTAATTTTTAAAGTGTAGCCACAATAAATATATTTTTGAATGCATGTCATGATAGGCTATATTTCTATAGCGTTTTATTTATTTTCAGGAGTGCGGTGAGGCATTATTTCGGCCTCTGTGCTCGCGCTGGCCATGTAAAAGCGGCTAAGGGTGAATATGGCATGAATAAGTCTACATTCGCGAGATGGACGTATGCGCGTATGGAGGTATGCGCGTTAGGCTATTCGTTCTGTGTTTTCTTTCGAAACAGTTAAGCTATTTAGGTGGTGTTTTTCATGTTTTTATCACGCAATCATGTTTTTGATGCGGTGGTGACCATTTGTAATCCTCTGGCATACATACACACCATCCTCGTCTTAGCACATAATCCTCTTCTTCTCCCTGGACAGACAGAGAACTTACGGCTGGAGGTCTCCACTGCAAAGCTGTCAGGTGTGAGTATACAGGCACGTCATCCTCTTCACTGCAGGGCCGACAGACACAGAGCATACAGCGGGGAAACTTCACTGCAAAGCAGACAGGTGAATATACAGGTACGCACCCTCTAGCATACAAACACACAATCCTCGTCTTAGCACATAATCCTCTTCTTCTCCCTGGACAGACAGAGAACTTACGGCTGGATGTATCCACTGCAAAGCAGTCAGGTGTGAGTATACAGGCACATCATCCTCTTCACTGCAAAACAGTCGGTTAAACATTCAAAACATGTCTCTCTCTTCACAGTGGGCTGCCAGATAAACACTCAATGGTCTGTGGAGTACAACAGTGTTAGCCTCTTCTCATTCAGTCAGAATGTGATAGAAAACTCAGGCAAGACATGGACATCCAGCGGGTTTAGGTTCACACTTCACACAGCAAGCAGTGCATCACATCACTTCATCTCACCAATTCAGCACTCAGTGGGAAAATACCCAATGTATGGCCGGTGCCCATCTTCTGATCTGGCTTTCACATCAAGGTGTCCCACAGACACAAGAGAGGAGGATGGAAATTGATTTGGACAACTCACTTCTCTCACAAACGTTCTTCAGCCCCATATTTATGTCTTTCTCCCAACTCACAGCCCCGCGCCCGTCTGTCGGCCCCACTTCCTCTTCACCATGGCTCACTCTTCCCACGGGAACACTGTTCCCAAAAGCAATGCCCCGTTTGGTCTCTACTTCCTCCTTTTATCTTCCCTTGGTCCTTACGTGTCCCAATCACAAGGCCTGTTTTTTTTTCCCATCCACAGCTGTTCACGATCTCGCTGATTACCCCGTTCGTGGAGATTTTAGCTAAAGCTCCGATGGAAGATTATTAGCTAACGCTACGGAGGCCATAATATTTTTGAGTCAAGGCTGAAGTTAAGTTTCTCCAGCTCTGCACAGGTTGGCAAAAAATGCATCTCAAAATGCATCAGATTGATGCTTTAAAATATGGAATATTTAACATTTTCTTACGGGGACCATACCCCGGACCCCCCCTGAGGAGTAATATCCTCCTCACCTTTTTCACCCCAGACCTGTTTTCATGCCTGACACTGAAAATAAGCTTTATGTGTGTGTCACGGGTGACAATTTTATTTAAAGAGTGCAGGTGGAACCAAAGTTCTCAGAGATTTGCCTCCCACCAGACCCATAACAACGGGACACTGGGCTAGTTCCAGGTTAGCGCTGGCTAATGTTGCGTTCTCTCCTGCTGTGTTCAACGATTTGATTCATCAAGCTAAACCTATGTCAACTGAGCTCCTGGGTAACTTATAGCCTACCAGAAAAGTACTCGGACCGATCCGATACCAACTCAGTTTAAGGCCACGTTTACACAAAGCCGGGTATTTAGCAAAACGAATATTTTCCCCCTCGCCGTTTTCAAATATAAGATCGTTTACACACCCGCATAAATATGCAGTCGAGTGCCATCATAACTATGCCAAACCTAAGGCGGCAGTGTAGGGGTTAAGGATAAAGCCATGCAAGCCAATCAGAATCCTGGAATCGACAAGAGAGAACCAAACATCTCCACTTTGCCCAGAGTTTTTAGAAATAATCGTTTTCAGTGATAAAAACTGCGTTTTCGTGTAAATGAGAGGGCAAAATGCAGAGAGATATCTGCGTTTTCCCATCGTGTAAACGGGCCTGAAGGTGCTCTAAGCGATGTCGGGTGACGTGACTTCTTGTTGACGTTTAAAGTATTTTCAAACAAAACGGAGGCTAGATAGACCCTCCCTCCGCCTCATCTGCGCACTGACCCCCCAAACTCCACCCCCAGGAGCTTCTTGTCAGTTATTGGCTGGAACAGTTTGTTATGTTTCGTGGAGCAGGTTGCAGCAGTTTGTTTTTGCACTAAATCTGGTAAAACGTTACACATTGCTCTTTGTATTATTGGAAAATATATTCATGAAAAACAAGATAAAATCAAAAAGATCAATTATTTTATAGCCTTCTATAAAATGAAGAAAATATATATAGCACAAATGTATAGCACAGCTGTTTATTGAGGCAGCAATATATGATAGATAGGACAGAACAAAAAAGGCTATTAATAATCTTTCATTGTGTAAAAAGTATTATATGATTATGAATGACTTCAATAGGGTGCTACACACCACACTTATGCGCATCCCGAGCGCTGAATGATGCGCTTGAAGCAACACGAGTCACAGCGCGCAGCTCTTCGAGTCCGCATTGAAAAGTTCAAAGCACAAAGGAAATACATATCGATGCATAGTGTATTATACACTATTTATCTATGCAATAGTTTATTGAGACTTTTCTTTTTAACAGTATTAAGTTTCTGTTACTGTGCGCATGAGAACAATGATTGTGCTCTCCAGTGTTGTGATCTAGACACACGGTAGAATGGAACATGATTTAAGGGACTGTGTGTAACTTTTTATGTAATTTATTATTTAAAATCAATATTTTGATTAAGAAATGTCCTCATTGGTGTACAAATACCTCTCCCAATTATCTGACTTATAGTCAATCAATGCAAAATCATCGAGCTTTATCTACAGATCAAGTATAATAGTATTAACATTTAATTATCCTGGAGAGTTTAATCGTTGCTCGAACGAGACGCTTTGAGCGCTGAATGGAGAATGACTGACAGCTGCAGCGGAGGGAAAAGTTTACGTGATCTTGAATTTAATGACTTAAATATTAATTTCGGCTTCATATTATAGCATATAGTATACCCCAACCCACCCAAACATTTTCACGTCGAATCTAGACGTTCACGTAGGTCACCTTTTGGTTTCAAAACGGCGAGGTGAGTGATTTTCCTGAATGAAGTGTGAGTTCTCATGTGCCTCTTAAGGATTACTTTCTGGCTGAAACTCTTTCCACACTGTTGGCAGGTGTATGGTTTCACTCCGGAGTGAATTCTCAAGTGGTCATTAAAGTGGCCTTTCTGAATGAAACTCTTTCCACACTGAGGACACATGAAGGGCTTCTCTCTATAGTGAATTCTCATGTGCCTGCTAAGGATTCCTTTCTGGTTGAAACTTTTTCCACACTGTTGGCAGGTGTAAGGCTTCTCTCCGGTGTGAATTCTCATGTGGTCTATAAAGTGTCCTTTCTGTTTGAAACTCTTTCCACACTGAAGACAGATTAAATTACTTGTAGTCCCAGGTGTTTGAGCCATTTTTTGAGAGGAAGTCTTTTCAGTCTGTGAGCAACTAAAAGTTTTTTCACCAGTAGTGAAATTATGATGACTGTTATATTGATCTTTCCCTTCCATTTCATTCAGTACTTCAGTCTCCTCTTTCAGGGCCATCAGGTCTAAGGCAAAGAAAGGAGAAAAAAACTATGTTAACTCCAGTTTAATGGCACAAAACGACAGACATCCAAACATTTTTTACTTATAAAGCATCAAAACCAACTGCAAGCGAGAGAGCACAGCAGAACAAAACAAGACAAAGCAAAAAAATTATATAAAATACCCAACACATGTAACAATTTAATGTTTAAATATCAAAAATAAATATTTAATGTTTAATTATTCAAATTTTTTACATTAGGTAATGTTTATTATTTTTCTCAGAAACTGTTTGTTGAATTCTCAAAGGAAAATAGTTGAATAAAGTCGTTATTTTTGTTTGTTTTGAGTGCACAAAGTTCTAGTCACTTGATAAACGTAACAGACTGTTTTAATGATGTCTTTAATAACTTTTGGGCCGGCCAGTTTCGAACCCTTAAGAAGCCTATGGAGGAGTGATCCAGCTCTTATATTTAATCAAAAATATCTTAATTTGTGTTCCGAAGATGAACGAATGTCTTACGGGGTTGAACAACATGAGGGAGAGTAATTACTGACAGTTTTCATTATTGCGTGAGCGAACCCTTAAAGAGGCATCTAATGCTTCAGCTGATCTCATGAAATGGCGTGTGTATGACACGGCAATTCGTATTTCCATTGTTGGCGTCCTATCAACACGCATAATCGATTTTCAGCGTGTTTATGAACGCCGTTGACTTAACGTTACATTACTGATATGACCTACCTCCAGCCCCGTCCCTAAACCTACCCGTCTTTGACTTGAAAGTGGCGTGTGTGTTTACGCAAAGTCATGATGCCATGATGAATGCTCGATGTCCCTGTTACATGCAGTACGATGAACAATAGTGGGCCAAGAACTGAACCTTGAGGTTAGTTCAAGTGTAGACAGTGCGGTGTGCGCGAGCCACACGAGAGAACACTGTATCTATGCTAATGATCACAGCGGCAACGAGCACTTTGAGCACTTGATTTAAAAACACATATCATGTACAGTTTTTGATGTATTAATATTTAGTAAAACACATGTCAGTGACATGATGGGTTTTAGCTTCATTCAGGAGATTTTGTGTAACTGCACAACTGACAGATGACTTTGAGCAACTGCCAACAGTGCGTGTACGTGTGTGTGTAACCAGAGCGACAAAACGACCAAATTTTGGATCCTGCACTTAAGATTATAATTTTGTTTTTAAAAATATAAAATGTATTTAAAAGTTGCTGAATGGATTCATTTGGAGATTTCAAAATCAGCAGAGATAGACAGGCAATGCAAAACAAAATCTTACAAGTTATTTCTTAGCTTCAACAACACTAGTCTGTTTTTTCGCCTCCGGTCTCAGTCTCAGTTAGGCCGGTCTTGACTACAAGTCTACTTGCCCGCCAGCCAGTACTTGTATTGGTATTTTCGCTAAAGTCCTTTAACTTCTACAAACTAAGCTCTGATGGTTGTGACCATAAAGCTCTATTAAGCATTCATATAGGTGGAATCATGGACGATGCTGTCATGCCGATGGATCTAATAATGCTTATGGATGAGTGAATGTTTTTAACATGACTGTGGAATGAAGCAGGGCTCGATTGTTAATGAGAGACAAATATGAGCGCCACCCGCAAGTGCCAAATTACTCACACAGGTCAGTTTATTTGCCGAACGAAGCTTGTGAGGATTAAACTTGAGGTAACAAAGCTCTGTTTCACTTGGTCTACAGTATCACACTAAACAGTGGGGGTGTAAATGGGACAGTTAATCACGATACGATATCGATTCTTTTCAGCCAGCGATACGATATTTGTTGAAACCTTAAAAAAAATCTACCGATACGATTACGTTGATTAGGCCTATATCGATCGAACCAGTTATGTTATTAACCCACAATACACCATATCGATGTATTGTTACACCCCCACTAAACAGCATTTGAGAGTGTTGAAAGTTTAATGTTATTGGGGAATATATTGTCATATATTGGGGAACAAATAAGAGACAATAAGTGTAGCACTAAATCTGGTAAAACGTTACACATTGCTCTTTGTATTGTTGTAAAATACATTCATGAAAAACAAGATAAAAATCAAAAAGATCAATTATTTTATAGTCTACTATAAAATTAAGAAAAAATATATATATAGCACAAATGTATAGCACAGCTGTTTAATGAGGCAGAAACATATGATAGATGGGACAGAACAGAACAAAAAAGGCTATAATAATCTTTCATTGTGCAAAAGTATTATACGATTATGAAAGACTCCATGCGCATTCCCGAGCGCTGAATGATGCGCTTGAAGCAACATGAGTCAAAGCGTGCAGCATGTCAGAGTCCGCATTGCACAAAGGAAATACATATCGATGCATAGTGTGTTATACAGTATCTATGCAATGGTTTATTGAGCCTTTTCTTTTAACAGTTTTAAATTTCAGTTACTGTGCGCATGAAGAACAATGGTAGTGCTCTCCAGTGTTGTGATCTAGACCAGTGGTTCCCAAACTTTTTGAAAGCATGGCACCCATTTGTAGTTTTTTTTTCCACGGCAACCCAATTAAACTAAACAAACATATGTACATACACATTTACAATTAGTGATGCTGGTAGCGCATTACTTAGTACTTTTAATGCACTTTTTTCACTAACAAGTAATCTAACGCGTTACTATTTCCAAACCAGTAATTATGCAATTTACTGTGTGTTACTATTTTTGTCATTTTCTTTAGTAGAAATGATGGCTTTCTGACATGCGATATGAAACAGAAATGTGTGTGAGAATCGCAAAATCACAATTCAGCGGAACTGAAAGACTGCTTTAACACTTTCACATCAAATATAAAGCATAAAGCCTTTCATTAAGGTGAATTTCGTTTTTATATTAATTGTATCTTAATTTTAATAAATGTTTCATCGGACCAATTGCCTGGATTTTTATAAGTAGCCTAAATATGGTATTTAACGGACAATAGATAATCACGACACGGCGCGTGAACTGGAGCTCGTCTCATGAGTCATAAATGAACCGAAACACAGCGTATAAGGTAGGCCTACTTGCCTCACACACCAGAGAAATATATCTATAGAAAGCTCGAAATGTGTACTTTTAAACAAAACAATTCAAAAAGAAAGAAACAGACTATTCTCTGCTTATGCAACCCGTATGAAATGTGCATTTCTCTCTGGCGCATTCACTACTGAAGTGATTGCGAGTCAGGTCAAGAAATACTGTCTTTTGTTTTATGTTTTAGAAAAACAAGTAGCCTATTTATGTTAAGTGAAGTAAAGAGAGACTGTCATTATTTTTATTTTTTATAAAAAAGAGCGTCGGTCTTCTGGGCTGTGACATTTCTGCTTTTCTTTTGTTTAAACCTATACATTTATCCATTTGTCCTGTTCTGTCAATCTGCGTGAAATTTAAAATTGAGCCCATTACAAAGGGCGGAGTGAGCGGGCAATTCCCTCCCGACAACAGTCCAAGCGGTAAATAAACATTTAAACTTTAAATGTATGAAATAATGGGATTTTTTTTGCTTATTCATTTTCATTTGGACATGCATTTGTTGGTGATTTTATATTATTTTAAAATATGCTATAAAAGGTTATTATATGGTACGATAGTTATTTTAGGCTGTTTACATTGGAAAATAAAGCTGAGATTCTGCAGCACCCATAGCCAGTTGTCTGGAACCACTGATCTAGACACACGGTAGATAGGAACATGATTAAAGGGACTATCATGTGTAACTTTTTATGTAATTTATTATTTAAAATCAATATTTTTATTCATAAATAGGTCCTCGATGGTGTTCAAATACCTCTGCCAATTTTCTGACTTAACCTCATAAACGAAGAATTTATTATCTTTATATACATGGGACGGGTAAGTCCACGGACGCTTCCATGTAGTTCCGCCATCTTGAAAAAACTATAATAGCAGAGAAGGATATAAATTACTAGGCCAACGCGTTTCGTTCAGAGCCAGCGTGACGAGGCTGAACGCAGTAGAAGAGGAGCAGATCTGTGAGAGAGTGAGAGACACTACACTGACCCAGCAAGTTTAATTGCATTGCAATTAAACTTGCGCTGCATTGCAAATCCTCAGTCGCCAGAAAAGTAAAAAAAATAGATTCTAAAAGAAACGTGAACGGAGATTACAAAAACACAAGTTAATGTGTAGCTTTAATGTGCTTTAAACTTAATGTGTAGCTGGAAATAGCTTTTTCCAGGTGATAGAGCTAATGCAGGAGAAAGAGCTGAAGTCCTGCTTTCTTCTTGACGGGTAAATCAATGCTACAGTCTTAATCACAAGCTTATTTCCATTGTTTGGTTGTGTACTTTATTATATAGACAGATGAACATTTATAGTTAAAAGTTGATGATGATATCTAATGCACGTAGCTACTTAAGAAAATATAACAAATAAAGAAGGCTTAACTACTTATTACAATAGTTCATGTTTTTCACAGTCAGTAATTCACACTGTGAGTAACATTTGTTTACTTGTTGTGTCAAGTTGCTGTTTGTTTGAAATAACAAACCTGTTCACCCGAAGGAACACTCGACGAAGTGCTAATCCTGTCACAGCTTTTTGGTACATAATGGTTACTGTAGATGCAACGCGCATTTGAAAAAGCGAGGTGCTGGAGAGCACAATTCATCTGAATGCAAAATAAATTTTCACCGCTAGATGGCAGCAATTCCTACACAATGTCCCTTTAAGGTACAGCAAGATAGTCAATCAATGCGAAACCATAGAGCTTTATCTACAGATCAAGTATAATAGTATTAACATTTAATTATCCTGGAGAGAGTTTCATCGTTGCCGAACGCGACGCGCTGTTTGAGCTCTGAATGGAGAATGACCGACAGCCGCAGCGGAGGGAAAAGTTTACGTGATCTTGAATTTAATGACTTAAATATTAATTTCGGCTTCATTTATAGTATACACCCAACCCACCCAAACATTTTCACGTCGAATCTACACGTTCACATAGGTCACCTTTTGTGTGAGTTCTCATGTGCCTCTTAAGGATTCCTTTCTGGTTGAAACTCTTTCCACACTGATGACAATTGTATGGTTTCACTCCGTAGTGAATACTCAAGTGGTCTTTAAAGTGGCTTTTCTGAATGAAACACTTTCCACACTGAGGACACATGAAGGGCTTCTCTCTAGTGTGAATTCTCATGTGCCTGCTAAGGATTCCTTTCTGGTTGAAACTTTTTCCACACTGTTGACAGGTGTAAGGCTTCTCTCCGGTGTGAATTCTCATGTGGTCTATAAAGTGTCCTTTCTGTTTGAAACTCTTTCCACACTGAAGACAGATTAAATTACTTGTAGTCCCAGGTGTTTGAGCCATTTTTTGAGAGGAAGTTTTTTCACCAGTAGTGAAATTATGATGACTGTTATATTGATCTTTCCCTTCCATTTCATTCAGTACTTCAGTCTCCTCTTTCAGGGCCATCAGGTCTAAGGCAAAAAAAAGAGAAAAGAAAATGTTAACTCCAGTTTAATGGCACAAAACGACAGACATCCAAACATTTTTTTACATATAAAGCATCAAAACCAACTGCAAGCAAGAGAGCACAGCAGAACAAAACAAGACAAAGCAAAACAGTGATATAAAATACCCAACACATGTAACAATTTAATGTTTAAATATGAGAAATAAATATTTAATGTTTAATTATTCCAATTTTTTACATTAAGTAATGTTTATTATTTCTCAGAAACTGTTTGTTGGGAAATAGTTGAATAAAGTTGTTATTTTTGTTTGTTTTGAGTGCACAAAATATATTCTCGTCACTTGATAAACATAACTATGGAAGATTGTTTGCGCCACTGAATAAAAAAATTAAATAAATAATTCACAATCTCACAATTCTCACTTTTTTTTCTCAAAATTGCGAGTTTATATCTCGCAATTCTGACTTTATTTCTCAGAATTGCGAGATATGTCGCAATTGCGAGTTATAAAGTCAGAATTGCGAAGTATAAAGTCAGAATTGCGAGATATGAAGTTCTCACAACGTTTATAAAGTTAGTATTGTTTTGTTTTGTCTGTTGCTTTGTTTTGTTTGAAGTTTGTTTTGTCTCACAAATTTGACTTTTTTTCTCACAATTGTGAGTTCACATCTCGCAATTCTGACTGTCACAGTCTCCGTCTGCACCAGTCTGTCTTGTCATCTGCACTACACTTCCCAGGATCCTCTTGTCTCCACACCTGAACTCACTCCTGCAATCATCCACCTGTTGATCGTCTTCATCATCTGTGTCACCTGTTCTCACCCTATTATGTTTGATTCTTGTGTGTATTTAGTTCCCTCTGTTTCTGTGATTCATTGTCAGTCGATGTGTAATGTTACCCTTCAGTTTTGGTGAGTGTTTCTGCCTGCTTTGCCTGTACCTGCTTTGAGTTTAAGTAAAGGAAATGAATTGGAGCATTTGCCTCTTCGGTCTTCTTCTGCCTGCACTGCACCACTAACCGTGACAGATCGACCGACCGCAAAAGTTAAGGATTTTGCAGCAGTGCAAATCCTTCTCCTGGACCAGGAGGATCAATCCCTCAAGGCACACACACAGAGGTATTTGGACTTGGTACCTCATGTACATTATGATGATACCAGCCTCTGTGTGTTCTTCCTCCACATAGGCCGCAATGTTCCCTCGAGGCCCATCTCCGGGGCAGGCGTGCCTTGGTTTCAGCGTTTAGGCCTACCCGGAGATGGGCCTCGAGGGAACTTTGCGGCCTATGTGAAGTGGGTGCTGGTATCCTGTGGATCCTCTGTCACTGTCTATGACGTCACCAGCCCCACTCCAACCCCAGAGACTCGTCCTGCCGAGACAGCCCAGCCAGAGCCAGAGACCATGTTCCCACCCAGCCTCCCTCTCCCACCTCCTCCTAACCATCACGTTTTGACGGTTCCTCCACCACTGCTTGGCAGCCCCACTGCTTCCCCGGAGTGCTTCGGAGGAGGTGGAATCGCCGTGGGTCTGCCAGCCACCAACTCCATCAGGGTCAGGGGATCCCCGGTCTCCTCCTCGGACCTCCTCGACCTGGACTCTGCCGCAGCCTTCCGGTCCATTGCCTCCACCATGGCTCTTACCTCCCTCCTCTCCGCCGTGGCCCTTCAGCCCACCAGCTCCTCCAGGCTTCCTCGTCCCCCCAGTTCCACCTTGGTCCTTCATCGACCCGCCCTCGCCCTGGGACTACCCTCCTCTGCCTTCGCCTTGTCACTCCATCCTTCGGGCTCAGTTGGGCTCTTCTCTCCCTCCGGCTGCACCTTGGTCCTCGGTCGCTCTGGCTCTGCCGCGGTCTTCAGGATCCCCGTCTTGGCCTCGGTCGCCGGAGCCATGCGTGTCACCATGTCCCTCTAGCCTTCCTACATCGCCCTGTCTCACTGGCTCGATGATTTCACCCTGGTCTCCTCGATCACCTGCTCCGCCTCCATTAGTCGGCTCCCTGGAGTTGTCAGCCCCGCTTCCTCCATGGCTCCTCCCTCCATCTTCACCGCCATGGCCGCCTGAAGGGTCTTCACCGCCATGGCCGCCTGAAGGGTCTTCACCGCTGTGGCCGCCTGAAGGGTTTTCACCATCCTGGCCACGCCCTCAGCCTGCTCTACCCTGGCCACACCCTCAACCTGCTCCACCCTGGTCACACATTCAACCTGCTCCGCCCTGGTCATGCCCTCAGCCTGCTCCGCCCTGGCCACGCCCTCGACCTGCTCTGCCTTGGTCACGCCCTCAACCTGCTCCGCCCTGGCCACGCCCCACTCAGCCTTCAGCTCGCCCTCCCTCCTCTGTTTTACGGCATGAGGCCACGTCTTCCGGGAGGGGGAGTTCTGTCATAGTCTCCGTCTGCACCAGTCTGTCTTGTCATCTGCACTACACTTCCCAGGATCCTCTTGTCTCCACACCTGAACTCACTCCTGCAATCATCCACCTGTTGATCGTCTTCATCATCTGTGTCACCTGTTCTCACCCTATTATGTTTGATTCTTGTGTGTATTTAGTTCCCTCTGTTTCTGTTGATTCAGTTGTCTCGATGTGTAATGTTACCCTTAGTTTTGGTGAGTGTTTCTGCCTGCTTTGCCTGTACATGTCTGTTTAAGTTTAAGTAAAGGAATTGAAATGGAGCATTTGCCTCTTCGGTATTCTTCTGCCTGCACTGCACCACTACACCCGTGACACTGACTTTATAACACATAATTGCGAGTTTATATGTAGAAATTCTCACATCTTTTCTAGAATTGCTGAGATATAAACTAGCAATTGTGACTTATCAGGCCAATTCTAAGGGAAAAAAAATTATATATTCGCCACTTGATAAACGTAACTATGGAAGCTTGTTTCCGCCACTGAATAAAAATAAATAAATAAATAATTGTGACTTTTTATCTCAAAATTGCGAGCTATAAAGTAGAATTGCAGTGTAAGAGTCAAAATTGCAGATATAAAGTCGCAAGTTCTGAGAAAAGACAGAAGTGCGACTTTTTATCTCACAATTCTGAGTTTATATGTCGAAATTCTGACATCTTTTCTCAGAATTGTGAGATATAAATCCGCAATTACGACTTATCAGGCCAATTCTAAGGGAAAAAAGACTTACTTTCCCCCCTCAGAATAGTTTAAATCTTCACAATTCTGACTTTATATAAGCATTTCTGACTTTATAACATGCAATTGCGACTTTATCTGAGCAATTCTGACTTTATATCAAGCAATTCTGACTTTATATAAGCAATTCTGACATTATATCTTAGGACGAATCCTGGGTCTATTGGGATGCTGGACGGGAGGTTGATGAGGGAGTAAGATCAGGTGTGGGGACGAGAGGATCTTGGGAAGTGTAGTGCTGGAGACGCAGACGGGGACTGTGACAGAGCCCCCCTCCCGGAAGGCGTGGCCTCACGGCGTGAGCAGAGGAGGGAAGAGGGACGATCTGAGGGCGGAGCAGGGTCGAGGGCGTGGCCAGGGCGGAGCAGGTTGGAGGGCTGGCCCGGGCGGAGCAGGCTGAGGCCGAGACCAGGGCGAAGCAGGCTGAGAGGGCGAGACCAGGGCTGAGCAGGCTGAGGGCGAGACCAGGGCGGAGCAGGTGGAGGGAGGACCCCTCGTGGACGCCGATCGAGATGGGGCTGACGACACAGGGGCCGACTGACAGGGGCGGAGCAAGTGGGAGAGGAGACCAGGGTGAAGCTGCGGGGCTGACGACACGGGGTGATGAAGAGGGACCATGGTGACACCGCTGGCTCAAGTGACCGAAGTGATGACAGGGGCACAGAGGGACACGGTGAGGACAGAGGGAGTGAGGGCTGACGGGTGACTGGAGGGAGTGAGGAGTCCAACTGAACCAGGGGGGTGAACTGACGGGCGGAGCCAGAGGAAGGAAGTCCGTAGGTGAAGGGAGGATGACGAGGGAGCGAAGGGAATCCGGAAGGACGAGGGAGCCTGGCCGAGCTGGTGGACTGGGGGGCCATGGAGGAGCTGAGGGAGGTAAGAGCCACGGGGGAGCCGAGGAGAGTGTCAGAGTGGAGGAGGTGGGAGGCGGAGACTGGGGATCTAATGACCAGGCTGGGTCTGGAGGGCTAGAAGACAGGAGGGCTGATGGATGAATAATGGGAGGAGGCGGGAGAGGGAGGCTGAGTGGGATCCTGGTCTCTGGTGCAGGCTGGACGGTCTCTGGAGCTGGCGGACGGGACCCGGACGGGCTGTCTCGGCGGGGCGGGACCCTGGACGGGCTGTCTCGGCGGGGACGGGACCCTGGACGGGCTGTCTCGGCGGGGCGGGAGCCCTGGACGGGGCTGTCTCGGCGGGGCGGGACCCTGGACGGGCTGTCTCGGCGGGCGGGACCCTGGACGGGCTGTCTCGGCGGGGCGGGACCCTGGACGGGCTGTCTCGGCGGGGCGGGACCCTGGACGGGCTGTCTCGGCGGGGCGGGACCCTGGACGGGCTGTCTCGGCGGGGCGGGACCCTGGGACGGGCTGTCTCGGCGGGGCGGGACTCCTGGGCGGGGCTGTCTCGGCGGGGCGGGACCCTGGGCGGGCTGTCTCGGCGGGAGCGGGACCCTGGGACGGGCTGCTCGGCGGGCGGAGACCCTGGACGGGCTGTCTCGGCGGGACGGGACTGGGACGGGCTGTCTCGGCGGGGCGGGACTCTGGAGCGGGCTGTCTCGGCGGGGCGGGACTCTGGACGGGCTGTCTCGGCGGGGCGGGACTCTGGACGGGCTGTCTCGGCGGGGCGGGACCCTGGACGGGCTGTCTCGGCGGGGCGGGACTCGGGACGGGCTGTCTCGGCGGGACGGGACTCTGGACGGGCTGTCTCGGCGGGACGGGACTCTGGACGGGCTGTCTCGGCGGGACGGGACTCTGGACGGGCTGTCTCGGCGGGACGGGACTCTGGACGGGCTGTCTCGGCGGGACGGGACTCTGGACGGGCTGTCTCGGCGGGGCGGGACTCTGGACGGGCTGTCTCGGCGGGCAGGGACTCTGGAGCGGGCTGTCTCGGCGGGGCGGGACTCTGGACGGGCTGTCTCGGCGGGGCGGGACTCTGGGCGGGCTGTCTCGGCGGGGCGGGACTCTGGGACGGGCTGTCTCGGCGGGACGGGACTTCAGGACGGCTGTCCGGCGGGGCGAGACTCTGGACGGGCTGTCTCGGCAGGACGAGACTCTGGGACGGGCTGTCTCTGGCTGGACGAGTGAAGAAGGGACAGGACTGGTGATCATGGCTGGGGATGGTGGTTGAGCGGCGATGTCATCAACCTCACCAACGGTGAAGGTTGCGCCGCTCAACCACAGCACATGGTCCAGATATGCGGCAAAGGTTCCTGGGAATGCTGCTGCTGGGGCTTAGCTGGTACAGATGACTCATCTAAACCCAACCAAAAGACTGACTTTAAGATGTCATCTGACCAGCTTACCCCAGCAGAGAGTCCCAGGAACCTGCCGACATACTCCTCTATAGAGTGTCCATCCTGAAAAATGTTGTAGAGGGTGAGAGCTGGGGTGAGGAGAGGTCCCGTGCTGTCACTTAGGATGGTCGATCGTTCTGTCACGGTGTGGGTGCAGGCAGAAGGACAGGCTGAGTCCAAAAGCTTCAATTCATATAACATTTACTCACAAAACTAACAGGTGCCTAAAAGGCATCAGATGGCCATTGCTTATCATTGGGAATCCTTTACCCTCAAACAAAATGAGTTTGGGCCAATAAAATCATTTACCCTTGAAAATGAGAATGTTGTCAGCAATCATATCCTTGAAATGATCTTGTCAAAAGATGTGTTCTCAACCAGTTGGGTTAAAGTTGATGGTGTCGAATATAGAGCTGGACTTGTTGTTTGCAGTGCAATGGAAAATGAAATGCCAGTATTTTGTCAAATAACTGATGTACTTTTGGTTGACAAATTTTTTTTTTGGTAAACAAACTATTTACAGAGAATTTTGATGAGCATCTTCATGCAGTCAGAGTACTACAAAGTGAGGAAAGGCATGTTATAAAAATGTCCGAGATGAAAGTTTGTAAGCCATTTGATATTCAAACCTCTTATAGTGTTGAAGATGAAAGTTTGTATATTATATCTTCTTTTGCAATGTTTAAATAAACTTGAAATTGTTCTGCGAAATGTTAAAATAGAATTAAAAATAAACAAGTTGATGGAAATTATTTTGTGTGCTGGAGGTTTTTTTAACTGTTTAGTAGTTTATTTTTTTACAGATTGTGTACAGATTTAAACAAATTCTACGTAAAACATGTAACTCTGAACAGTGTTGTTTTTCTGTATCCCTTTTAGTGTTATTTTTAACACTTTATAGAGTCAAAGAAGGAACTCTGGCATAGTGTTAAATGTTTAACTATTGTGAAAGTGTTAATTTAACTCCAGAGAGTGTGGAGCTATATAAACTCTCAAAAAGTGTTGAAATCAACTCTGTGAGAGAGTTAATTCAACACTCGGCTTTTTGCTGTGTAGCATACCCGTGTGGCCCTTGTGTCGCTGTCCTCAGTACAAAGACTGCAGTAAGCCTATCACTTGATTTATCTCTTTTAAATGTTCAATACACAAAAAGACTGAAACGGAATTGGATGGACTGTTTCTCTCTCCAGTTATTTACCCAGCACGACGGGCAGGGAACTGTCCAAATTATTTAACTGTTTCTTATAAAGTTAGAATGACAGAAGAACTGTCTCGACATGAAATAACAGCAGCATTGAATCCGACACAGCTGCTAAACAAAAACAGCAGGAAAACGATACAAAATTATTTAACTGTTTTTTATTTATTCAGAATGATAGAAGAACTGTATCAACATGAAATAATTAAATGAACAACATATCGAACCAAAGTGTGGGGACTGAGGAGCCAGAGCATGCCATGGGAGGTGTGGAGAGAAATGATAGCCTAATAATTAGATTAAATAAAAAAGTTAAATTGTTATTATTCTGAAAATAAGGCCTCGATTACACTGCAGGTCTTGATGCCCAATTCTAATTTGTTACATTTATCCGATTTTTTTTTTTACCGTCCTTTTACACGTTCTTTCAACTGTATCCGAGTTCATGTGTTTACTTGCCATATAGCCATATCTAAAACATCACACTTGCTTAAAGGGTGATCATATTTTGATTATTGAAAACCAGGAAAATCGGCCTGGCAATGAGATACTCAAATGATACTCGAAGTTTACTCAAAGATGCATTTTTAATTTCAATACATTTAATAGGCTATGCCTCCTCTGTATGGATATAAAATTGTTACATTACAAAAAACTATAACCAAAGACACAAATTCAGATAGGCTTCTCAGAGGTTATACTCTACTCAACATGTTTTATTATGACAGGTTTCAATAATAATGAATGAAATAATGATAGAAATAATGTCTCTTCTGTATTAGAAAAAAAATAACCTACCTCCAAATTGAACCAAAATAGCTCTCACAAACTTAACAAAAAACTAACTAACAAAATGTGTTTATATCTTTAGTTTTCTTCTTCCTATTTATCATGTTTTTCTTTTTTAATGGCCCAATGAAAAATATTTAAAACCAGGACATTTTCATCACTTTATAAAAAACAGCCAGGACAAGACGTGAAAACAGGACGTCTTCTGGAAAAACAGGACATTTGGTCACCCTAGCTTAAAGGGTTAAATTCTCTTTTTTACAGATGGACGAACGCGAGACATGCTTGATGCTAAATCTGCAATTTATGCGAAGTTCTCCAAACATCACCATGATTTTGAGGAGGACGAAAAGTGCCATCATTGCTGCCTGCGCATGGCCGCATGAGCTTCAGTTATTGTGTGCGAGAGAAATCTCAGGACTGGTGGAAGCATATTGTGTTTAAATATAGGCTTTAACAAGGAGCAGTGGGTCAGAAATTTTAGGACGAGCAAGCCAACCTTTTTGATATGTTGATATGCGTCAACGTTTGTCCACATTCACGTTTTCTCTACAACGTTTTGTCAGGCAAGCCATCCCTTTTGTAGCTGTGCGTCGAGGGTTTCTCTCGTCATTAAACCGCGGAGAGGTGGTCTAAATGCATTGACACATCTGATTTATTTCTAATTTATTTCCACATATGAATGAGCCCTGAAACCGATCTCGAAATATCCGAATGCATGCGTTTTTTCTTGTTTAAATAGTCACAGAACACATCCGATCTGTCACAGTGTCACATTCACATGAGCAAAAAAATTTGTTACCCGCCTAGTTCAAAATGGGCGGGCCCGGACCTAAAAGGCCCAATGGTAGCACCACGGTTGCTTTGACATTCTTCAAAAATATCACTCAGTTCTGAAGAGCTAGACATTTTAATAATGATCAAATGACAGAGTTCGAGCTTTGAGGATGAAACCAACCTGTGTGTTCATCAGTATCTTCTTGTTTCACACTCAATGTTTCTTCAATCTTCATGTCTTCACTCTCCTCTTTAATAAACGCCATCTTTATAAGTGTGTCACGTGGATCTCAGTCACAGTTGTTCTGTGTATTTGTCCTGTTTAAAATGAGAATAATAAATAGAAAGTAAAATAAATCCAAATTAAATCTCTGTGTGTCTCTGTCAACTCTAGTTCAGTAGTTCAGTTCACTGGTGAGAGAAAATCACATGATTAAATAATAATACAATTTAGCATTTATGATTTATATTTCGTATTCAAATATTTGTACATTAAATTGAATAGATTACACTTTCATGAAAACATTTTCAGTTGGTTTGTAAAAGGTGTCATTACACATTAATGTTAGTTCTCGATCACTGTTTGAGCAGCTGATGACGTCGGCGTCCGGCGATCACTGAATCACTGAATCATTTTATGAAGCAATTGATTCAACTGACTCGTTTCTCACATCACTTCTTTCCAGCACATGGATTCGTGTTTACCAAAAACTGGTTCACGTAATAGAGAGCGAAATGAGACGCACCTTTTCTGTTACTCGTGAGGGAATGCGTTTTACTCCCAAAGATAACGCTCATTATTGTTAAGTAAAGCATTGCAATGTTTCTTTCAAAAATTCTTAATTTATCGTACATAGCTTGTAAAAACTATTGAATGTAATGAACGGGTTGCGTTGATTTAAACACTTTAAATGCGTAAAGACACAAACCTTCTTCTTCTTCTTCTTCTTTCGAGTTTAATGGCAGTTGGCAAACCAAACTTTAATGGTGCATTCCCGCCACCTACTGGATTGGAGTGTGGATAACATTATGGTAGTACTGACCTAAATCCTGTTAATTAAATGAGTATCCTTTAAGAAATGAAATAATTCTTCATATATTTTAAATTGCTTTGGGCCATTCCCTAATAATGCTTTGATAGATAAAACTTCAATTTCCATTTCTCTTAATACTTGTAATAATTTAAATCTTTCTCTCTCATACGCCTCACACTTTAACAATACATGTTCTACTGTTTCCATATTTCCTGAACTGCATTTGTCACAATATCCAGTCTGGTGTTTCCCAATCCTGGCCATACTTTGATTTAATAAACAATGGCCAATACGCATTCTTGAAATTATAACATCCCTCCTTCTATTACCAAAATTTCTTCTTACTGAACCAACTGTTCCTTGAATTTTGTGTAAATGCCGACCCATATTTCCACTATCCCATTCCTTCTGCCATTTCTTCCTAATTTCCTTTGCTATTATGCTTTTTATCTCAGTCTTACTCAATGCAATTTTAATATCTACTTCTTGGAATTTTATGGCCTGCTTTGCTAAACTATCCACCTCTTCATTTCCTGCCACCCCCATATGAGCTGGTATCCAAAGAAAATTTATAACGATTCTCAATTGTCTGATTCTAAAAAGACTTTGTAATATTTCATAAATTAAGTCCTGTCTAGCTGTAGAAATACCACTTGCTATACTTTCAATTGCAGATAAAGAGTCTGTGCATATAACTGATCTGCTTGGCTGAATTTCTTCAACCCACTGTAATGCTAATATAATTGCTATTAATTCTGATGAAAATACCGAAATGAAATCTGATGTTCTTTTTAAAATGTTAACTCTAAATTGCGGTATAAATACTGCTGCAGATGTTTTTCCCAAATGTGGATCCTTAGAGCCATCAGTATATATCTGGATGGCACTATAATATATATGATCAATGTAATCTTGTACTTTTACACTATCCAGGATAATCTTCTCCTTATGTTTGTCATTGTGTAACTGTAAATCAATAGAAGGCATTAGAAAAAACCAAGGAGGAATTGCTGGCAAAGACACACAGTTGACAATATTAACCTCTTCTATTTCTCTTGCTTCCTCATTAATGATCCATCCAAAACTTGTTAAATCTTTATAGTTATATTCCCAACAATCCCTTAAAACATTTTTAACTGGATGGTTTCCTGATTGACCCTTTATGTTTGCCCAATATCTCATTCTTAACTTACTCCTTCTCATTCCCAGTGGCATTACACCCATCTCAACATTAAGTGATGACACTGGTGATGATCTCATTGCTCCACAACAAATCCTTAATGCTTGATTCTGAATTGTCTCAATCCTAGCAAGCTGAGTTTTTGAAGCAGAACTATACACAATGCTACCGTAATCTATAGTTGCTCCAATTAGTGCCACATAAATATTTTTGAGCGATTGCCGATATGCTCCCCATTCAGCTCCAGCTAGACATCTCATTATATTTATCACTTTTTTACATTTATCTATTATATTCTGAATATGAACTTTGAAATTTAATTTTGAGTCCATCCATACTCCTAAAAACCTAACAACTGATGTCTGCTCTAATGTTTCTCCATACATTTTAATATTTATTCCAGGATTCATCTTCTTTTTTGAAAAACAAATTACTTGTGTTTTTGCCATAGATAGCCTAAAGCCCCAATTATTAGCCCAGTTTTCTATCGATTTTACAGCATTTTGAACCTTATCCTGTACAAACTTGACATTCCGCCCTCTTTTCCATATTGCAGCATCATCAGCATATAAAGATTTCCCTATCCCAGGTTCTATCTGTGAAAAAATGTCATTGATCATTAAGTTAAACAAGATTGGACTGCTGACACTTCCTTGCGGGGTTCCATTCTCTATTTCATAAATCTGGGAATACTCACATCCCACTCTGACTTGAATAGTTCTATTTAACAGAAAGTTCATAATCCAATTATACATTTTACCTTTTATTCCCATCATATCCAACTTAATTAAAAGTCCCTCCTTCCACAACATATCATACGCCTTTTCAACATCTATAAAAACACCTACCAAAACCTCTTTATTAATCTGAGCCTTTCTTATATCAGCTTCCAAACACAGCACTGAATCCATAGTATTTCTCCCCTTTCTAAAGCCACTTTGGAAAGGGGAGAAGATATCCCTCTTCTCAATAACATATACTAGCCTATTCATTACCATACGCTCCATTATCTTACATACATTTGAAGTTAGAGCAATAGGCCTATAATTACTAGATTGCGTATGATCCTTTCCTGGTTTCGCTACTGGTATAATTACTCCATGTTTCCATTCCATTGGAAGTTTTCCTGAATTCCATACTTTATTATAAAACCTTAAAATTATATTTAATGACTGATCTGATAAATGCTTAAACATTTCATAGCATATCTCATCCCTACCTGGAGAAGTTTGTTTGGTCCCTGCAATTGCTCTTTTTAACTCATATAAAGTTAATTCATAATCCTCACACAAACCTTTCGGCAAGCAATTCACAACAAAGCAGGAGCGCGGCGCCAGCTTATGACGTCACACAACCAGACCAAAATAAAAGTCCTGTTCACACGCTGCTGCTTTTCTTTTTGCAACCAACAAGAAAATATTAAGAAACGTCAATGAAGGAATGAGATTCTGTCAAACAGGCAAAACTGTAATTTTTGGGCATAGAAACTATTTATACCAGAAATTAAAGTATTAATATGTCGTTAACTACAAATGTTGTTAACAAGTAAAAAAAAACATGTTAGACAGTGTATGACAAAAGAAAAAAGATATAACCAAAACCATAATTCAAGATAAGACCTATTATCAATAACCAAGTCTGTAAATTAAAAAAAAACTAAACTGGATTATATGAGAATAAATAATCACATTACGGTATGATCATTTGATTTGGGTTTGTATATTTCACATTTATTAATAAATTGACATTTATAAATTTGACAACAAATAATATGTTTTATAGAATGATACATTTTATTGAAAGGTAATTTTGTGACACTACAATAAGAACTTAATGACTGATTTCCATAAACACAAATATAGTTTAAGAATAACACAGATACACAAACACACACTGATCTTACTATCATGAAGATTCATTACACATTTATTCTGACATGTTATTTCACTGACAGACGTTCAGCTTTAGTATTAATGTAATGAAGAGTAAATAAGAGACACATCTCACTGTTACTGATTTATCATGCAGCTCAAAGCATTATGGGTAGAATCTCTCTGCAGTCTGTTCTCATTCATCAACACAGTTTTACTGATGATTTACAACTAACATAAACCCAGGATAGATTGTGTGAGTGAATGTCAATGTCAGGTAATAAGGCGAACTGCACAATTTGCTGAAAAGATGTGTGTCCCTTATTTTGCCCTGAAGGGGGCAACCAGGGTTCTCAATTAACAGGTTTAAATTCATTTTGGCGGGTGTTAATAAAAACGTACTAGCCAGTTTGACCGGTGATGCATGAGGCATTACATGCATGATACATGAGGCTCTGTTCCCGGTCATTTAGGAGAGGAGAGGAGCGTACGCTGGCGCGCTTGGCTGCCGCTGCTCACTGGGATTAGAGTTTTCCTTTTGGACTGTCTTATTTAAATCTTTTGGACTCTTTTGGACTGTTTTATGTACACCAAAATTTGACCAACCTGGAAGGAAAGTCCTCTGTTTCTGTTCTTCGCGAATTTGTATGGAGTCTTTTCGGATTGTTTATACCATTCAAAGTCCGACTAACCTGAGGGGCTCCTTGTCATCGCGGGCTTGGCTGGAGTCCACCGTGGGAGATTTTTATTTTTATTTTTAATTTTGTTCTGTTGGCTGCTCGTTTTGCTGTCGGCGCTGGCTCATGAAGACGGCTATCGGCAAACAGGCTACCGTGTCGGCCAGCGGTTGATGAAGCTTGGCGCACTCGTCCTTCTTTGGCATGGCGTTCAGTTATTCCTCCTCACAGCTTCACAGACTCAATTCTGCATCTCCTGGATTTAACATCTCTATTATAAATGAACTTAGAATTTTGCGTCGCTCCCGTTATGTCCACCGGAGTGTACGCAAAAGCTTTGTTTACAACCAGCAGACTGAGCAGTGTATTCCGTCAATCTGGACGCCCGTCGCACAACTGACACGTCATCAGAGCGCGGCCACCAAGAGGCTATTTCATTCCAAGCGGGAAATAAAACGTGGAGTGGATCACAGCCTACTCCGGCCCCTACAGAGACATTCTGCCACCCTTAACCCAGGACCCCCAGTCAAATTTGAACTTTTTAATGCACAATCCCTTAATAATAAGGCATCTTTTATTCATGACCACATCATCAACGAGCATATACACTTCATGTGCCTAGTTGAAACCTGGCAACAACCAGAAGTTTGCACTAGTCTGAATGAAGCCTGCCCCCTGGCTATACCTACTTAAACAAGGCCCGTACCACTGGCCGTGGCGGTGGTCTCTGCCGTTGTGCACCATGTAGAGTCTGAGCTGTCCCCCTGTCCTTGCCTGTTTACTCTTCTTTTGAATGCCTTGCATTCAAATGCAAACTGCCTCTTTCCACTACAATGCTCCTGATTTACCGGCCCCCAAACCGAACCCAGCTTTCATTCCTGAGATACACGATCTCCTTACCACGTTTTACTCAACCCCAGGGAACATCATCATACTCAGGGATTTTAATATCCATATAAATGATCCCTCTTCCTACTCGGTAGCTGAATTTATGAATCTCCTTGACAGTCTTAATTTCACACAACATGTTAATGTCCCAACACACTCTAGAGGCCACACGTTGGATTTGTTGATCACCAATACCATCTCTATCAGAAATCTTTTGGTGCACGAACTGGGCGTGTCAGACCATAAGGCCATTTCAATGGAGCTTCCCATTCTGTTCCCCCCAGTAAGACAAGCAGACAAATTAGTTTCAGGAATCTTAAAAACATCAATCCAGTCACCCTGACTTACGACCTCCGTCTTCTATCTGCCGCTAATCCCCTCTCAGTCACTGAATCTGTGGATCTTTACAATTCATCACTAAGCACCCTCCTGGACCATCATGCCCCAGTCAAGTCCAGAACCGTCACCTTCAAACATTCAGCCCCCTGGTACACCAGGGAGTTGCGACTGCTGAAAAGAACAGGGCGTGTCCTTGAACGGCGTTACAAGGAATCAGGGCTTGCTGTTCATAAGTTAGCATATCGTGAACATCAGAGGGCCAACAGCAAGTCCCTCAGTGACACCCGGACCCAGTTCTACTCCCATATAATCAACAATAGCCTTGGTAACTCAAACCAACTTTTCTCAACCATAAACCATCTTCTCAAACCTCGGATCCCCCTACACTCAGAGAACATACAGGAGCGTTGCAACATCTTCATCTCCTTCTTCAAAACAAAAGTTGAAAAGATCCGTTCCCTTCTCTCTAGCCCCGCTGTATCTGCTCCCTCGCACCCGCCCTCTCTTCTGCCTAGCTCCTCTGTGCCCCCAGTTACATTTACTGACCCTCTATCTGGCCCTACACAGCTCTTAAGCTGTTTTACGGACATTACTTAGCATGACATTGAAGACCTTCTAAGGAAGATGAAGCCCTCCACCTGTGCCCTGGACCCTTTTCCCTCAGCCCTGATAAAAAGTCATTCCTCTGCAATAAGTCCCATGATCACCAATATCATTAATCAGTCTCTCCGATCAGGCCATGTCCCTAAGTCTCTGAAACTGCGGTCATAAAGCCAATCCTCAAAAAGCCCTGTCTTGACCCTGAAGTACCTGCCAACTACCGTCCCATCTCCAACCTCCCTTTCTTGTCTAAAGTGCTGGAAAGGGTAGTTTCTGCTCAGCTCCACAATCATCTTGCTACAAACAGTCTTTATGAGAAGTTCCAGTCTGGTTTACGCTCTGGCCACAGCACGGAAACTGCCTTGGTCAGGGTCAGTAATGACCTGCTGATGACGGCTGACGCTGGATCTCCATCGCTCCTCATCCTTCTTGATCTCACCGCAGCATTTGATACCGTGGATCACCACATTCTTCTTCACCGCCTTCACTCCTCTGTTGGACTCTCTGATACTGCTCTGGCCTGGTTTTCATCATACCTCACAGATAGAACTGAGTATGTATCCTTGGGTGCTGCTAAATCGGACACACACTCTGTCACTTGTGGTGTCCCTCAAGGTTCAGTCCTTGGCCCCACCCTCTTCACGCTTTACATGCTCCCCCTTGGTAATGTCATCAGCCGGCATGGATTATCTTTCCACTGCTATGCTGATGACACTCAAGTTTACATTAAAACAAATCCTAATCCCTCTGAAGCCCTTTCCACACTTCAAACCTGCCTGGAGGAGGTAAAGACATGGATGGCGGCTAATTTTTTGCAACTCAACAGCCTAAAAACGGAAGCTATTCTTGTTGGCACTCCACACCAGACCCGGTCATCCACCATCACCAGCATCACCTTATCTGGTCATGATATCCACCTCTCACCCTCAGTCACAAACCTTGGTGTTAGAATGGACCCTCACCTGACCTTTGAGGCCCATATTAATCATCTATGTAAAACCTCTTTCTTTCATCTAAGGAACATTGCAAAACTTCGCCCAATGCTGACTTTCCCTGATGCCGAAAAACTTGTCCATGCCTTTGTTTCCTCCAGGCTGGACTATTGCAATGCACTACTAATCGGTATCCCAAGCAAGAACATGAAGCAACTGACGGGCATCAGCAAAACGAACAAAGCGTCTACCAGAAAACACAAGGAAGAAGAACGAACAGAGCCAGAGCAGGGAGCATAGACTGAGAGAGGAAAGAGAGTTAACTTTTAAAGTAAAAAGATGAAACTAAATGCAGTGGTGATTGGGAGAGACTTCTGGCGACAAGAAGAAAGATCGAGGCAGCGGACGAGGATATTGGCAAAAGAAAAAAACTTGATAGATAAGATCCCAAACTTGAAATGAAATGTTTGCTCTTTCTGGAGTGACCCAAATGTTTTTGTGTTTTTCATGCCAACAATGTTAATAAAATGATCAGTTGCACTCATAATTTCTCATTTTCACCAGAAAAATGTGGCTTGTGGAAATTCTGATTGGCTGGTAACTTTAGAAAGACACATTGGCTGGTGATCAAGAAAGTGCATTTAGAACGCCAGTGGCAACCCCAGACATCCCAACCTGCAAGAATTCATTTCCGGGAGGTATATTTCGGTAACAGGATTCTAGGGCGGGAGGGCGGGCTGACTTTCGCATTCGCAAGGCAAACTCGAAGTCGCAACGTCTCTCCTTCTGTACAGTGCACGCGCAGCGCGCTATGTATGTTACGCGCGCAGTATGTCTCGCTCTAGATTCCGGGAGATAATTTGCGGCATCAGGGAGACGCTATCAATATGCGGGAGACTCCCGGAACTTCTGGGAGACTTGGGATGTCTGCAACCCTATCAACACAGTTTCACTGATGATGGAAAATCAGCCCAAAGGCCAGAACTAACCCTAAACCCAGGATGGAGTGTGTGAGTGAATGTGGTCTGGACTGTGTGTATGAGGCTCATTGTGTCAGAGACGCTGTAGAAGGACAGAGTTCCTGCACTGTGATCCACATACACTCCTATTCTCCTGCTGATGGGCTTTACAGGGAGTTTAGTCTCTTTGTTATTGTGTCTGAATGAGTATCTGTCAGGAAGAGCAGAACAAACTCCAGGACTGATCATTATATCCAAACGAAACACTCATCACCCCGTCTCTTCCTGCTGATGCTCTTATATGACACTGATATATACACACCACCACTCCACTCAATCTCCCAGTAACAGCGTCCACACACACCCTCTCTACACAACACCTGACACACATCATTAAATCTGTCTGGATGATCAGGATACGGCTGCTCTGTGTCAGTGTTAGTAATCACTCTGTTGTTCTCAGTCAGACAGATGTATTTATTCACTGTGTTCAGATCCAGAGTGAGCGGAAGAGAATCTGATGGAGAGAAAACACATCAGAATCAGGAATTATTAATCATCTTTCTGATATCCTGTGCAAATCATCATTATCTTATAATCATCCATCAAGACGTCCCTATAATAATTATATTTTTTAGTTTTCAAGTACCATAGGCCTATTGCTTGGTGAATTTCAGTGCTTTAGCCTTTGGCGATGTCTGAGCTTTCTTGACATTTCTGTCTGTTTCCTCAAAGATTAAAGTCTGTAACAACATCCTGTTTAGGATATATATACAGAAGAGTTTTCAGTTTGTTCTTACTTTCCTGAAGCATTTTTAGTACTGTGATTTTATCTATAAATCTTGGATAAATGCTGTTAATTGTCTTTCAGTGAGAATACTGATGTTTATGCCTTAGTTTTAGAAGATATTGTGTTTTTGAAGAATATGTTGAATCCCCAGTTTAATTGTCCTGATTTACCTCTATGTAAAAGTCTCGAGTCCATTTCAAATCTTGTCGGGGTTTTTTGTTGTTGTTTTTTTGTCAGTATGACAGTTATGCTCTCTGTCCTCTAGTAAAGACATCATGTTACATAAAAATGTCTCATTTTAACTGATGAAGTTAAGATGCAAATAGCTGAAATATATCGCCGGTCTCATATCTCTCACGGAGGAGCTTTCAGAAGCATAAAAGAAGGAGCGATGACAGCTGAAGGACGAGAGAAGACCAGGTCTGGACTATTAATGTTATCTTTTGCTTATATGTGGCAGCAGTCGTCCATGAGGGGCTGCCACCTTTACTTTCGTCTTGTTGTTAGTTTATTTTAGGATTATTAAAGTTTATTAAACATTCGCCATTTCCTGCCTCCTTCTTCCCATAACAACATACCTTTACTACTAGGGGTGTGCCACGAGATCTCGCTCCAGACAGCAAACTGACATTGAATCAAGGTGGAAATGACGTCTCTCATGACATTCGAAACAACGTCTGATCTGGCATTGTTTTGCTCATTCAATTAACGCTGAACTGAACGTCAGATGCGGCATTCTTCAAAGCTAAATGAAAATCGAAAATTGGTTTGCTTTCATAACGTTGAAGCAACGTTGATTTCAAGTTGATTTTCCGTTAGTTTTGAAAGAATGACGCGTCTGACGTTGGTTCAACGTTAATTCGATGAGCAACAATGTCAGATCAACGTTGTTTCGATGTCATGTTTCCACGTCTGATTCAATGTCAGTTTGCTATCTGGGCGAGACTAAGGCCCCGTCCACACTACTGCGTTTCGTTTAAAAACGGAGAATTAAAACGAATACGATCTCCGTCCACACCAGCGTTTTATCTGCGTATTAGAAATGATCTCAGTCCACATTAAAACGACTGAAAACGCGGATCACGTGAGCATTCACCAACACTGGGCATGCGCGTGCCGGTGTAAACAGTAGTTGACGAATCAGGGAAGGAGACGTCATGACTGTTAACACCCAATCATAGAGCCGAGCGTGAGCCTCTGCGTCAGCGTTTCTGAAGTCCTTCGTTTTGTCTCGTCCACACTAAAATGCCCTCCAGCGTTTCAAAACGCAAAACGGAGCTGCAGCGTTTCTAAACTTCTCCGTTTTAAGCTCTTCGCTTTTCCCGTTTTAGTCTGGACGGGAGGTGCAAACGTAGCAAAAGGTCTCCGTTTTTAAACGAAAACGCAGTAGTGTGGACGGGGCCTAAAACATGACGAGATTTACCGTAGAATGAAAAGCTGTTCTTGCAATATCGCCATGACTGAGCGTGAGGGTGAGATTACAATAGAATATTCCACTGCTACTGTACACTCACATTCCCATTATTATTTATAATAAATAATGAGCATTATAAACTAATGTAAAAGTCTGCTCTCCTCATCCATTACGAGTTGCCTTTGCAATCAGTGCAGCATCGAATCACAGTTCACTGATCTCATGACGATGGCGGGACACTCCCAGATAGCACAAGGCTGTCTCTGATCTCCACTTTACATCTGGAAGACGTATTTTTAGAGTGTTTGCTCATCTGCAAGACGTCTACAGGACGTTTCCTGCAGATGTCAAATAGACGTTTATAATGTCTCTAAGATGTAACGATTTAGAATGCACGTTAAACTGACATCTTATAAACGTCTATTTGACATCTGCAGGAAATGTTCTATAGACGTCTTGCAGATGAGCAAACACTCTTTAAAATACGTCTTCCAGATGTAAATAGGAGATCAGACAGCCTTGTGCTATCTGGGTTCGTGGCGCAACATAGACTAAATGTCTGATAAATGTCTTATCTTGTATAAAGCACGTTCAGCACCGCTGCTCCCTATACACAGAGTACGCGCGATCACCAATTTGAAACTAAAACGGCGCCGCGCCGCAGTCACAAAAAAGAGTCTTGCCGGTGTTTCGGAAAATTCAGTTCCCCTGTTTCCCCTTGAGCCCGTGTGTGCAACAGCAAGACAAGAATCAGGTCTTGCGCACCCAACTTGTCATTTCTGCCACGCTCGTGTCGGACGCGTCCAGATGTTGTTAATCCGTGGAAGCGCGCGCTCTGATCGGGTGCACAGACCTCTCCCAATCATCTGCACTCGGCCTCCGAAGCACCACTGACTCCCCTCCGTTTCCCAAAGCCCGTCGGTTTCCCTCATACACTGATATTGGAGTATTTAAACATTCTCTATGGTATTTTTTTAAACACACTGTCTCTGTCTCTCTCACATATGTAGGCTAGTTGGCTAATTGTGTGAGAAAAAAAATCCCTCATTTTGGGGATGGAATCGGGAAATCTCCCTTATTTTCAGTGTTCAATGTTGACAGCTATGCTTCGAATATTGAGAGGAGTGTAATGTTTTAAGGACAAGAGACAAGCGAGGCTCTGTTTCTGAACTTATAATCGGATCACAAGAATAACAGAGAAAAACCATAGACAGTATAGAGACAAAACACACCAGCCTCGTTTCTCTCTACCATTTACAAACTCGCAGCATTAACCCTGTAACTGCCGGTGCAAAATAAAACCGCAATTTAAAAACAATTATAAAGAGTTTGTGTGCTAACTTTGATTATTTGCACTTGCACTTATTGTTTGCACTTCAGACTTCAATGAGTTCAGTTAGGAGGTCACACACAGCTTCAATCAGAACTTCTGGAAGCTCTTAAATGTACAGTAAGGTCTGAAGAGACTTATGTGAAATCAAACAGGAGAAAAGCCAGTCAATAAAAACCTTTTACAGTGCTTGTATATTGTTTTCTTTCAATGCATTTGATAATTCATACTCATAAAGTAGACCTGAAATGACATGCATTAGTGCATTATTACTGTAGTTATAAGTTGTTTTCACTGGAAGTTCAGCAGCTGTACTACATAAAGTAAAAAAAAAAATACTGAAGTAAATAGTCTTTGCTATGGAAGTAAGACACTGTCTATTCTGGCCACATTGCTGTAAAGTGGCAGGTCCAACACTGTCTACACTGGATGTTCTATTTCTTGTCTCTACAGTCAAATGCATTTGGAATGTTCACGTTGTGTAGAATGTTGTTAGAATGTTGCAGACCATTTTCTTTTGTTGTTAGAATCTCATTGAAAAACACTCATACGCTCACAGTCATGTTTTCTTCTCCTTCTACAGGAAGAACATGAACACACTCAGTAGTTTCTGCTGTTTCTTGTGTCTTACATTGTAGGAAGTCGTTCCTGGTTCTGGGAACAATGTTGGTGAAAGTGACTGTGGAAATCAACAGACATGAAGAGTGTGATTATCATGAGAGAAAATGATCCCTGCATCCGTTCCTAAGACATTTCTAATACTGATCTTCTACATGATATGAGATGATGGAGGATGATTTCTGAGAGCTGATGAATCTCCAGGACTTTACCTCTGTCAGAGATCTTCTTCACTCTCTTTGCAGAAATCCTCCAGTTTGTCTCTCAGCTGACGGACAGATTCTCTCACGCCATCAAAAGAGGAGAGAGGACTGAAGGGATTGTCATTTACGTCTGTAGATTCAGGAGGAGTTGAGAGAGACTGGAAACTCTACAGAAAACAGAAATCAAAGCTCATCACCTCCACACTTCATCAATAACCTGGCTCTACTGTCAGATTTGTGCGGCTCTTGTTGATCTTTAGTAACTCTCCTCAATCCAGCACTTTCACAGACATCAGCTTCATTCTTCTCCATATTCACTACATCAGGTTACAGCTATCAAGTTCTTAGCAGTTTGCCACTTACACTGTATGTGAACTTTCTAGTAAATCTCTGATTATCTAACATCTGCCAATAACATTAGATATATACAGATACATGTGCATCAATGGCTGCCACATGGCAGAGTTGAGCAGATTTGATCAGGAAAAGCAGTTCAAAAGAGCAATGAGTATTTTGAACATTATATATAACTTTTGAGCAGTGAGTGACATGATCCCGAAGGTCAGGTTTGGTTGTTTTATATACACATAAGCATCTGCTAATATACAGCCTCAGTTCCAGCTCTAAAGACTTCACTGTCAAATTCATTAATGTGTTAAAGGCAAACAATATGAAAATACTGTAAATTACTTGTAAAGATCATCTGATGCAAACTTTGGTGAACATTACGTAAACTCGTACCATCAATAGTCCACTGATTTCACCATGATGTCAGAATTCAGGGGGAAAAAATGGGATAAAAAAGGTCAAATGTGTGTGAACTCTTGAATATATATCTGGAAACACTTTACAATAAGGTTCATTTATTAAACATTAGTTAATGTATTTAACTAACATAAATTAACCATTTGTTACTGTATTTGTTATTTCTTTTGTTAACGTTAGTTAATAAATCCAGTTGTTCATTGTTGTTCATGTTAGTTCACAGCTATTAACTAATGTTACAAGATTTAATAAGTATTAGTAAAATCTTGTTAACATTAGTTATACTACAGGGCTGTTGAATGCTTGATTCTGATTGGTTGAGAACGTTCTAAAAGGTGTGCATTATTTTCAGGGGAAACGCACTGGTGCTAAAGAAGTTTTTCAGGCAAGTTTTGAGCCTGCATCACAGTTCCATATCTACTGTGCCCAGAGCCTCAGGATTCAATTCATAAAACAAGAGAAGAGAACATGCAGCTCCATGTCGCTCGATTCTGCATGTTTTCAGTGCTCTAACTTCACAATCAATCGAGCTTTACAAATAAAGAACAGCAGTCTCATCCTTTAATAGGCTAGATAGAAATTAACTCGAATATATAAATAAATTAGAGCTGTCAAGTTAACGCTGATTAACGGCGGTGAAACGCAAACCCCATTTTAATCGGTCGCTACTTTATTTATCTGTGAATTAACGGTCTTTTGTCCTAGCAAACTTCGTCGGTTTTTCACATACTTTTGCAAACAGGCAATCGTCGGGCATCGTCGCTGATCCCATTCTTCAGCGTCGCCCCGCTCATTATTCACTCGAAGCCGGCGCCGCAAAGCCCCAACGAGCTGTGTGCCGTTCGTGCCTGTTGTTCTGTTTCCGGCTCTAGCTAGATCCGCTTGCGCTCTGGTCCAGAAGCAATCGAAAACGTCCCTCCGCGGCGGCCGCAAGCGATCCGAAATGAATGACGTGTTCAGAGCGCAGCGCTCAGGCCGTTTTGTGCCGCACACACTCGTTCCAGTGCCGCCGAGCCGGCCAAATAGTAACGTTATGTTTTGAGTGGATGACGACGTTAAGACCCCCCCAAATGGAATGCCAATGAGATTCTGAATGTAAAGTTAACCAATTTTAAAAAGTTGCCGAATTGTCCCATCGACAAGAACCGAAGGCCATCTGTATGTTTTGTCATTATGAATCTTGAGCGTATTCATCATTCGGAGTAATCGTTCCCAGCCTGAAACACCACTTGATGATGGCCGAAGCAAACACACACACAAACACAGATGACGCGATCTTTCTCCATCCCCCTCGTCAATATCAGGACCTTGTCAAGTATTCTTCTTTCACCCTTCTTATTTGATGGACAGTGTGTTTGCATTCGCAGTGAAGCAGATGATTTAGGCTATAGTATGTTAGAGTGAAATTGAGCACTATTCCAATGCTATTTTCAATCAATAGTAATCTAAAAAAAAAACATTTGCACTAAACAAGCCAATCCACTTTTCCATGTTGATAAGAGCATTAAAATGCAGAAAAAAATTTAACATAAGAGAAATCGAAAGACATTTAAGAATAGATAAAAATGTGCGATTAATCGCGAAGTTAACTCATGACATTATGTCGATGCATTCGCGATTAACACTTCACGTTTGCTCAGACAGCACTAAAAATAAATTAATAAGTCCTGCTGCACTGATTTTTGTGAAATAATTTCATAGAATAATAGGTGCCCTATAACAAATAAATGATTATCCATAGGCTTACTTGTCAGAAAAGGGAGCTTTGTGTTTTTTTCATTTATTGGGTTATCTACTGTCAATTATAGAAAACAATAATGAACAAATTAATTAAACGGAAGTTAATAAGATAAATAAAAAATATTGACGCACATGCTTTTCTGTTTCTATTATTTCAACGTCTCTTTCTCTCTTCTTCTCTCTCTCTAATAACTGCATTAATAACTGCATAAAGCCGGGCAGATGTAGTTTAGGCCTACGCCAGTTATGAATGCTAATCGTTAATTTAATACTTCAGCACAGCAGCGCGTTCAGTCTGTGGGTGATTAAGTAGGACCTGCTGCAGTCGATGGAAACAGTCTGGTCTTCGAATATTTCAGCGAATTGTAAGTGTGTCCCCATCATTACATTAGTCTGCTATCAGTGACTCAAACCTCCGTTATTTACTAACCTCTAAAAGGACGTTTTGGAATTAGCAACGGAGGCATGGGATTAGATGCGTAAGAAATTAGTCCTACATACAAAAGCGCTTCAATGTCAAAAATCTTGACAAACGTCTTGATATGAATCATCTGAACAATGTTTTTGAGGTGTGGAAACTGTAGTATAAGTGGAATAATTGCACTTCAGGCCGTCTGAGTTATCGAAAAGTAATGCACACCCAGGTGTAACGGCCACTCCGCTTTGCGTCGTGACACCATTACCACCTCGGGTGTGCATTATTTTTCTAATAATTCAACGGCCTGTTCGTCAATTATTCCTTATCTTAATGCACTGTGTAGCATTTGCATTTGTTTATAAGCATTTGTTTATCTGTCTGTTAATGTTAACTAATGTAGTTAACTAATGAACCTTATTTGTAAAATGTTACCATATATCTTTCAGAAAAATAAGTTTTTCCAGATTTACAGAGCTGAACTGTATTTGTAAGTGTCTTCCAAAGAAGATGATCAGATGAGAGTCTGACTTATGATTATACAGGAAGTCCACTGAAGCTCAAGTCCACTATGCTCCTGTTCTTCTAGATCTCTGTTACCTGCAGGAACTGGATGTGATCCTGTGTGTGTGAAAGCTGCTCCAGCTCAGTGTTTCTCCTCCTCAGATCATTGATCTCCTGCTCCAGTCGCTCCAGTCGTCCTTCAGCTCGACTCACTGCAGTCTTTTCCTGATCTCTGATCCAGCTGTGTCGCCTCAGAGCGGCTTCTCTCAATGGAGCGGATGAGCTCAGTGAAGATCCTCTCACTGTCCTCCACTGCTGTCTGTGCAGAGCGCTGTTACACACACATCACAATCACACAGTGAGCTTCAGTGAGTCCTGACTGAGACGTCTCTAACTTCTCTTGTTCTCCAGACTCACCTTATGAGACGCCACAGCCTCTCTCAGCTGCTGAAGATCTTTCTCTCTCTGCTGGATCCTCCTCTGGAACGACCTCTGCGTCTCCTTCAGCTGGTGCTAAAGGACAAACCAATGACAGGAGAAACATCACACTAATCAAGTAAACACATGTCAAATCCAGCATCAGTCAAGTGGTGAGATTGAAGGGTTCAAGATATTGTGGGCGGAATCAGAAAAGGTCCACAAGTTTAGGACTCAAACTCGAGGTCGCCTGAAGCGCAACTTGCCCATAAGCCTATCGGCGTCAACTTGAGTAGGTAGGCCTACTTATTTTCAAATAAGTAATTACTTTGTGACCGCTAAAAATGTTCTATCAGTGTTGTGCTTGAACGCGTTGTATGACGATGGTTCATGAACGCGCTTATATTTTTATATATTCATATATATTCTAACTTAATAGACGCGAGACGCCGATGCAGATATCACGCAGACGTCACGCAAATCACACGTGGCAGTGAAGTGTTGGGTCCAGACGTCACGCGTCATTTCACGTGTGGCAGTAAAGTTATTTATTGTTACACGTATTTATACTCATGGTCTGGGTGAATACTCGATTCTGATTGGCTGCAGGGTGTCCGTTACAGAAAGTGATAGAGGACACCTAGGAAAGTAGTCTGGTGAAACTGCCTGTTTACTATCTGAAATTAATAAATAAATGTGCTGCCTACAACAGCTGTGAGTAACCATAGCAACAGGCAGTCAAAGAATCCGTTAACATCTAACGTATTACATTCTGCTAAGAACCAATCATATGCCATAGACATAATATCCTGTGTTCTTATTGGCCAAGTCACATTGTCAGTAATATTATATAGCTCTAGAAGTTAGAGTTCAGTATGCATCCAGCGACGATAAGAGTGAGCACTTTGCCGTGTGATTTTTTTGAGCTAGAAATCCTCATGATAAAACGAATTCAGCGTGTCAACCAGATTCCTCCTTGAGTAATCCATCGTAATATGAACAAAAGCTTTACAAGTTACATATTACATAGCCTACTAATACAACAATGACGTGACTACGTTATTTCATCTTCAGTCTCTACGGACCTGATCGAGCTCAGTAAGCCCTGCAGACTGCTCTCGATTCGACTACATCATTTTTGAGCAGATCTCCAGTCCAGCATCGGAGAGTCGACCTACAGCGGTGGTTAGCTGTAAGCACGTAGTGTAACACATAATGTTTTATGTGTAATAAAAAAATAACTGCCTAACGTTACTTACCTTTGTGTTTCATGAAAAAAGATGCATTTTTGAACCTGAAGGGTTCTACAAGCTGAGCGGACTATATCTCAAGTTGCTAAATAAATCGTCAGGCACAGCTATTATTTGAAAAAAAACTAGATTTAGCCTAATTAAAACTAACTAATGTTTTAAAAATGTTTTATTTGGCAAGTGACCATGGTATAAGCGGGTTAATTAACCCTTACTTAACACGCTATCCACAGTACAGCACGGATCAGTGAAGCGAGTGAATTGCGCGTTCTGGTTCGGCTCTTCAATCCTGACTTTGCAACATGCACTCGTCTCAATGAAGGTGACACTTGCGTCTGTCTTATAACGTCACGTCTGTGTCTGTGATATGACTTGCATTAAACCACTTTAAGCATTATTTTAATGATTTTTCTATGGGAGTAAAATGCTTAATAACGTGTAATTAAACGGGTTGCGTTTATATTTATTTATTACTTTATTTTGATTTACCATAATGATTAATAAATGCATGCAAAATTATCTGCGTACTTGATAAATGTTGCAGATATGATTTACAATAGAATGCCTTTCAACTTGTTTGCAAACTTCAGAATAAAATGAATGTGCAGCCAATTCTAATTAAAAAAGAGTCTGCAAACCCTATAGGGACCTTCGCGCCGTGACGTCACGACGCAGTCACTTGCGCTCTGGTTGGCAAAGAAAGGAATGGCTGTTTGCCGTGCAGTCGCAAACACAGAGGAAAAATGGTTGTATCGTGCTGTGTGATCGGCTGTGTTAACAGGTTCGATAAGAGTAACCCCAAGAGCTTCTACCGCGTACCTAAACAACCTGAATCAAGAAGAAAACTGTGGATTTCTGCAATTAGGCGTCTAGAACCCAGTGGAAAACAATGGAAGCCAGCGGACCACGATCGCGTCTGCAACATACATTTTGTCACGGGTATGTGCATTTTGAGTTAAAAATTAAAACTAATTTTGTAAATAAATGTTACTAGTAGGTTCTATTGCATTAATAGCTTAATGAATGAATGAATAATTGTACAAAATATCGCGAAGACGTGTCAAAGTCTTTGTTTACATAACTTTTTGTGTGCATGCTAGTATGTAATGCTAGTCTGAGCAATGGAAGTATAATAACATTGATTATACTTCCATGGTGTGAGCATGTTGTTGACAGTGCAATTGTTGTTGTTGTGTTTCTTTAAACAATTTAAAATATTAACAAAAAAACATTGTTGTGATATGCAGGTGTGAAAAGCAATGATCAGTCATCCCCTGATTATGTGCCATCTGTTCACATGGGATATGACAAGGATAAACATAATCCAGAACAACGGAAGGCAAGATTGTTGAGAGCGGAAAGCGGGAGACTGAGAGAAAGCACAATGAGGTTGCATTGCCCATCTTGGATGAGGAGACTACTTCTGCAGAACCAGAATTGCCCGGTGTGTTTCAAAATTCCATCTCATTGAAATATATCTCAACATAATTTCAGTACAGATTTATTTTATTAATATATTTTCATACAATTCAAGGTCCATCTGATATCTCTCAGCATGACAGTTTTTTGAGAAAAATTGCTACACTTGAGACTGGAGAACAACAACTTTACTCTGAAGTGGAGACACTTCAATCTGAGAATGCAGATCTCAAGGGAAATTGGGACAGTTGTGTTACGAGGACCAAGTGACCCAGAGTGACCGCAGGCTTCTGTTTCATACTGGACTTCCATCAATGGCTTTGTTTCATTGGATTCTTTCATATGTAATCAATGACCTGCCAACAAGCAAAGTCATGTCATTTAAGAGTATTCTTTTGTGAATATTAATGAAGTTAAGACTAAATTTACAACACCAGGACTTGGCTTATCGTTTCAGGGTTTCTCTCACTACAGTTTCAGATATTATTAATCAAGGTCTACCCATGTTAGCCAAAAAATTGTGCTTTCTAATTCAGTGGCCAGAGAAAGAAAACCTGATACAGAACATGCCCTGTGTCTTTAAAGCATCATATCCAAAGTGTTGCAGTATTATTGACTGCTTTGAAGTTTATATTCAGCGACCTGGACAACTTACAGCAAGGGCACAAACATGGTCCAACTATAAACACCATAATACCATAAAGTTTTTAGTGTCCATTACACCAACAGGTGCAATATCCTTTGTCTCAAAAGCATTTGGTGGGAGGACATCGACAAAGTGATGAACACTTTCGGAGTGGATTTCTCTGACATGATACAGTATGGTGACCAAGTGATGGCAGACCGAGGCTTCCTGATTGCTGAGGCGTTAGCGAATCATGGCGCTACTCTAGTCATTCCTGCCTTTACCAGAGGGAAACCTAGCTTAGTGCAGAGAGATGTTGAACAGTACCAGGAAGACTGCCCATGTACGAATACATGTTCGAGAGAGCAATTGAGAGATTTAAAAACTTTCACATCTTAAGTACTAAGCATTAGTATGCATATGGTTCCACACACTGACAGCATTGTGACTATTTTGTGCTGCAGTATGCAATCTCCAGCCAAAGTTGGTGGCATGACTTTACAATAATTTGAATGGTCTGTGCCATTGTCTGAATAAATTAAAATGATGATTAGTCATATTGTTTGTTATAGGGCTGAAATGATGCATGAAGCTAATCAATTGACAAAAAACTTTGAATTGTATTTCATGCTTAAACTATTTGTATTAACAATACGAATCATTCTTTTCATATTTAATATACATTTAAGGATGTTTACATCTTATTTAGTTAGTCTGACACTGCAGCTTATATAAAAGTAATTACAAGAACATTTTATTTTAGTGTCTCTAGAAAAATTAAATACAATCCTATGAATGCTATGATAAGCATATGAACACAAGATAGATCTTGAGCTTTATCAGAAATAGTAAGACTTTCAGTGGCAACAATAAAGTGCAGTAAAAGTTATTTGTCACAAGAAGCACACAACCACTGACCATGAGGTTTTGTTCAAATGCTAACACAAGGGTAGTGAAACCATTGATATGGACAGTCCTCACTTTCACATTTGATCATGCGTCCATATTCAGGCTCGTTACAAATGCACCAAGTGATCCTCTCATGATTATTGTTGTCATCGATTTCCACCTCTTTGTTCCTGGATGTCGGTTGTTCCTCCAACTTCCCTGTTATGAGCTCTTTTAGGACGTGGTCCTTCATGAACAGTTCGCATTTTTCCAGCAATATTTTGCAAAATTGCTCATCTTTAGAAATCCGCACTATGACCATGCTTGCAGATGGATTGCACTTTGTGAACGCAACAAAGTCACAATGCTGACAGTTAGTGATGCACATCTGAAGCTGTACTTGGGTGTAATATTGGTGACCTTTTTTCAGCTGTAGAGACTGATCCAGACAGAAGTCTTTATCTTTTTTTGCTGCCTCCTCAACTGGAATATCCCTATGTTTATAAGGGCACTTGATTTCTAAAACTCCATTCCCACAACAGTCACAAATGGTTATACCATCTGGACTAACTCCTGAAAAGGGATGGGTAGGATCTATCACAAATCCAGAGAGTGCACATTTGAAATTCAGGTGGTTTATTTTCTGATGGTTTGAAAATACTTGTCTGCACTCTTCTTCTGTCTCTGTGCCCCATTTAACTGCAGCATTCTTTGATAAGTCATAAACACGGTAACCAGATATACGTCTTACTAAGTTATCAGGTGGTGTGGAGTCCTTCCTCAAAAAAACATCATGAGCTTTAGATGCTGTGATCCTCCCCATTCTATGCTGGTACCACAATGGACTAATGTTTTGATTTCTTGTGGCCATTTCTAAGTTGATGGCTTGAGCGTGAGACACTGAATATGATGCATACACTTCATCACATATCGTCGAGATGTCACCTTCACTGTCATCTTGTCTTAAAGTTGACAACAGCTTAGGATACTTTTGTTCAACAGGATCAGGGTCAACTGTTGGTGCAACACTTATGGATGTGAAAAATGCAGCATTTGGTGCGATGGCGTAAATTCTTCAAGAACATCCTGTGGTGGAAGTGGTGATGAGCCATGTGCATGGACTGAGTGTATTTCCTTCGTTCTTTTCCCTTAATCTGACCATACATTTCAGTAACTGTAGCTGGTATCACCTTTAAAAAACATAGCTATTTTAGACAAATATCAATAAGATAACAACAAGAAGGGATTTTTTTAAAGTAAACACACAACTTTCACTTGCCTCCTTCCGAAATGTACAGTTCCACTGGCAGGCTTTGCTGGTAGAGCTCGACTTTGTTAAACCCATCTTTACTGCCATTTCCACCTTAAACAACAGTGCTCCTACGTGACTGCATACTTCTCCAAGTCTGAAATAATAATTAATCAATCAACAATATATAACAATATATAAATTGATTCGACACAATCTAACATTTGAAATCTTGAAGATGAAAAAATAATAAAAATTGTATCCTACCCAGCCATGCAGGTGCAGTGGGCACAATACACTGATCCATTAGCTTTCTCCAAATACACCCAGGATTCATGGGGCTTGTCTCTTGCTCTCTGTGATGCTGTCACTTTTGTCTTTAATGCCATATATGGACATTGGTCATCAATTTGATGAGATATAATTTCTTGAACGTGTCTCACTCAATACATACCTGAAAAAAAAAGAAAAAAAAAGTAGGTATGAAGAAGTATGATGACATTATAGTGACAGCATCACAGAGAGCATACATTATAGTGACATAACTCAAAGATTGGGTACTGCACTGTGTATCATCTGTGTACATACCCATATAAATTAAGGGCAAATTATTGTATTTATTGTATTTTCATTGCGTATATGTTAACCAATGTTATATATAAGAGGTAAGATAATTTTGATTCAAAATATAGCCCATGGAAATTAGCCTAAACCTCTATTTTACTCTAGTTGTAACACATTTACAACTTACTCTAGTTGTAACACATTTAACAGTTATCCTTAGTTAAAACAGTAATATTCATAATTATGACTTACTTATCTAAAGATTTGTACGCCTTCATTGACTCTCTTGTAAACATTGATGGCGTGTCGATGAGATATAAGTAGATGTCTCCGAAAGTCAAATCTGGCCATGTGTCCGGGCTTTTGCTCCAATTTTCACTCAGGTGATATGGATCAGGCAGATAACATGAACCCTGGTTATATAAAAGCTTAATTCTATATCGCCTTTTAGCTTCTTCATTCAAAGAATCAGCATATGCTGACAGTACACAGGTGGACTTCAGCAGCGACATGTTGTGGTTCTTTCTGCCAACCAGTTCGCGCCCACGCCCATTTCGTGACGTCACGTATGACGCTGGCGAACATCCTGAGAGTATAGGCTATAATAGAAATATAATTAACCATAAACCAGCAACATGAGACTTCAAGTCTTTAAAAAAATTATTTTCTCTTCTCTCTTCTTTTGGTATAGAATAAAATACCAGTTCAGGGTTCCTCTTTCGGCTGTTTTTGCAGCCAACTGCACAACATATTGCAGGCATTAATGTGACCGTCGGTCGCAAACTGGTCGCAAAGATGGCGACGCAAAGCTACAGTGACGTCACGTGAACCGAATGAATAGGGATCTTCGCCCGTGACGTCACGACGCGGTTGCATGTGCTCTGGTTGGCAGAAAAGTAATGGCCGTATGCTGCACAGTATTATAAAGTCATAATTTAACCCAAAGATTTGGTACTGTACAGTCAGTGTATCAGCTGTGTACACACCCTTATAGATTAAGGGCAAATTATTGTATTTTCTTTGATACATTTTTACGTATATGTTGACCAATGTTATATATCAGAGGTAAGATAATTTTGATTCAAAATATAGCCCATGGACAAATTACACCTCTATTTTACTCTAGTTGTTACAAATTTACCAGTTATCCAGTTAACACAAGTAATAAATTCGTAATTATGACTTATAGGCATCTAAAGATTTGTACGCCTTCATTGACTCTCTGATAAGCACAGATGGCGTGTCGATGAGATAGAGGTAGATGTCGCCGAATGTCAAATCTGGCCATGTGTTAGGGCTTTTGCTCCAATTCTCACTCAGGTGATATGGATCAGGCATAGAACATGAACCCTGGTTATATAAAAGCTTTACCTTATATCTCCTTTTAGCTTTTTCGTAAAAAGAATTATAATTTTGCTGACAGAACACATAGACTGCTGCGTATGTTTTGGTTCTTTTTGCCAACCAGTTCGCGCCCACGCCCATTTCGTGACGTCACATATGACGCTGGCGAACATCCCTATATGTGTTGTAGACATTAAATAAGCGCATTTAGTTTTATATTTGTTATAATGTTATTTTTTTCCATCAGTGATTATGAAAATAGATATATCGAGAAACGTGGGTCAACAGAGATGATTTTGACCACTTCATTAAGTTTTGTTTAGAAGAAAGGCAGCTTAAATTGTATTCATTTTGATAAATTTTTCATCAACCAATTGCCTGGATTTAATAAATAAAGCAAATATAACAGACAGCCATAAGCATGGGAGTTGAGCCGCGGCCGCGGTAACTCGTGAACTGAAGCATCTCGTCATAAATGAAACGAAAGGCCTATTAGAAATAGCCTAAAGAGTCTATTTATTTTAGTTTTGATCTGAAGTGGTTGGGGTTATATTTGATGGTTTACCTTCTTTAGTTCCCACATTAATGCAATTTCACGTGTCACATCTTTTCATTTACGTAATACTGCTAGACTTAGTTCTTCACTTTCTCAGCACTGTACTGAAGTACTCATTCATGCCTTAGATACATTTCGGATTGATTATTGTAATTCTCTTTTATTTGGTATTCCCGAAAAACAGCTCCATAGACTACAGTTAATTCAGATTTCCGCAGCAAGGATTGTTACTCACTCAAATGTTTTTGATCACATAACTCCAGTACTTTACCAGCTGCACTGGCTCCCTGTTCGTTATCGTGTAGATTACAAAATACTGCTTCTTACATATAAAGCTCTTCATAATCTGGCACCTCAATATCTCTTAGATCTTCTTAATTTGTATAGACCATCGCGCTCTTTGAGATCCTCTTCTGCTGAGTTATTGTCTGTTCCAGACTTCAAGATGAGTTCCTGTGGGGGTAGAGCTTTTAGTTGTGTGGCGCCTAAGCTGTGGAACGCTTTACCTCTGCATATTCGCCAACTGGCTTCAATTTCCCAGTTTAAGGTTCAGAATAAAAACATATCTGTTTAAGAATAGCTTTTAATGTATGATTGCTTGATGTGTGCTTGTATGTGTTCTTATTGCCCTGTTTTATATTGTACGGTGTCCTTGAGTGCCCTGAAAGGCGCCTATAAATAAAAGGTATTATTATTATTAACTATTAAGACTAAATGGGCAATGTAACTCGGGAAATGACAGATGTAAGAAAGGTATTAAATAAAGAATGTGAAATGTCCTGCATAATTCATGCTTTGCAAATGTGGTTCAGGTTGATCAGCTTGTTCTTCTTGGCTGTCATTATCAGACTCAGGTTTGAACTGATACAGCAAAACTGACGCCACAGTTAGTGTAGTTACAGTAGTGTTTGCAGCATACTCATCATTTATGGTAAGCCGTGTTACACTTCTGACACACTCTAAGCATTAGACCAATCATAACAGACTGGGACTGGCTGACCAATCAGAGCAGATTGTGATTTTCAGAAGGCGAGTTTTAAAGAAACTGAAATTAAAAAGCAGACATTAAATTATGTAAATGTAGTCTAGTAGACCCAACATTATTAACCTGTAAATGAGTATTATGAGACTCCTTTAAGTTCATACCTGTTTCTCTGTCCTCTGCACTGCAGCTGATACAGTGTTGTGGTTTTTATGTTCATCCATCGACACACAGCAGACATATACACTTCTGATCAGTGCAGCAGAAAACCTCGAGGAGTTTATCATGTGTTTGGCAGATCATCTCCTGCAGTCGACCAGTGGCTTCAGTCACTTTATGTGGCTTACGGGCGAAATATTCCTCATGACGGTAGAGATGAGTTTGACAGTAAGACTCCAGACACACCAGACAGGACTTGACGGCTTTGTGTTTTCTTCCAGTACAGACGTCACAATGCACATCTTCAGCTCCAGCGTAACAGTCAGCAGGAAGTTTAGTCTTCTTCAGTTTGTCCACCACTTCAGCCAGAATGGTGTTTTTAGCTAAAGCAGGTCTTGAACTGAAGGTCTGTCTACACTGAGGGCAGCTGTAGACTCTCTTCTCATCCTCCTGATCCCAGCAGCCTGTAATACAGATCTTACAGTAACTGTGTCCACAGGAAGTGGTCACTGGATCCTTCAGGAGATCCAGACACACTGAACACATGAACTCATCCTGAGAAAACCTGGCTTCTGCCATTTTACTGCATGAACACAGAGACACAAACACACAACAGCTCAACTACACTTCAGTTTCAGTTTCTCTGAACTCATGTGTTTCCTGTTTCCTGGTTTTTGTTTGAGTGCCGTGTGCAAATGTCTGGAAGTCTGGAAAGTCACAGATCATAAAACATCCACTAGATGTCAGTCCTAGACAGATACTCAAAGTGTAGTAAACAGTAAAAAAAAACCCAACGTATGAACATTGTATGTACGTTTAAGATAGATTAATTTATACCCATGATATGATTTTTGTCACCTCGTGCTCAATTGAAATCTGAGCGAGAGCATTGTTGACCGAGGTGTGTTTTTATTAGATTCAAGCAAGAGAAACTCCTCTCTCCGCTTGCTACAGTCACAGGCACTGTCATCATGAGTCGGAGAGCAATGCTGACGTTTGGATACAGTTCAACTAAATTGTTTCTGTAAATGTAGCTCAGAATCTGCAGGCCAGTGGTTTCTTTTACCGGCACGGCAGTGATAGCAGCCGTCACCTCGCGTCCACATCGCCGAGGGTTTTTTCTATGTTTGCGCAGCTGTCTTTGAGGGTATAACTTTCCACGGCCCTTTTCATTTCCTTTCTTCCATAAATGAAACCAAACAGACCATGAAATGTCTCCATCAACTTAAAGCGCTCACTAGTGCCTGTAATGGCAGAGTCCATGCACTAGTGGGAGGAAAACATCTCTCCTGAACATTTCCTCGGGTGTCGCTGTCAAGGAAGGATCCAGATTTTGGGGCTCGTATGGAAACTGGTGTTTGGGTTTTCGGCCTTGTGTAGTGGGGAAGACCATTGGCATCTCCATCTCTTCCACGATGTCTCTAGCATCAGCATGGGCGGATGAAAGGCCGTTCTCTCTGTATTCTTTAGGAATTTAAGAACATATTCCACCTCACACTGTAGCACATCAATCCCAACTTGTGGGCTCTGGAGTAAGACGCAGTCTCACTGTCACCTGATGATACGCACAACCGGCACATCCGGAACTTAACTGTCAATATTGTACCCGCCCCTTTTGGGGGAAAACAAACTAGACTCCCCATAGACTTCAATACAAAATAACGGCAAAAACCAATGTCTTTACACAGCCGACAGGCGTAACCCAGATAGCAAACTGACATTGAATCAACATGGAAACATGACATTCAAACAACGTTAATCTGACATTGTTTTGCTCATTCGAATTAACGTTCAACCAGCAGTCAGACGCGCCATTCTTTCAAAACTAACGGAAAATCAACTTGAAATCAACGTTTGTTTCAATGTTATGAAAGCAAACCAATTTTCAATTTTCATTTAGCTTTGAAGAATGCCACGTCCGACATTGGTTCAACGTTAATTCGATGAGCAAAACAATGCCAGATCGACGTTGTTTCGAATGTCATAAGAGACATCGTTTCCACGTTGATTCAATGTCAGTTTGCTGTCTGGGAAATAACTTAAGAAATCACTTATATAAAACATGTCAAGTAATTATATGTCCACCCTGCCTGCCATAGAGCGTGACAGATACATACACGAACTTAATGTGGTCAATTTAAAAACATGTCCCTTTTTGGCTCGTTTCCACTGAGGGGTACGGTACGGTACAGTACGGGTTCGGGTCGGGTACACCATGATCAGGCTTGCGTTTCCACCGCCAACAGTACCCTTACTTAATAGGCGTGGTGTTTGCTGGAAAGAAGCGATCGACGTCATTTTCACGCGAAGCAAGCGACATAGTAAACACCAATGGATGACAGACAGCAGATCTTGTTTTTGCTTCTCGGCATGTTTGTCACTAGAAACAAGCGCTGGCATTAGGCGTTTCTCAATACCAAGAAGCCAACGCAAAGTCCGACTCAGGAGAATTATCCCGAGGACGCGAGTCCAGTGTTTCTGCTAATAGAACAGCGTGCTCTGAACGCGGCACTCAGCTCGCTCTGGCTCTGCTACTCCGGTTATCTCTCTGTATGCTCATTTTAGGCAACAATAAAACGAAATGTTATAAAACACCACTTTGCTTCTTTTCAATACATTCTAAAGCACACAAATGTGGTTCAGGCAACGCCTATTAATTATATTTACTGCATGTATGTAACGTTAGAACAAAACTAAATATAAAACACAACCCTGCCTCTTTTCGTTTAAATTTAAAAATATTAAACATATTCCAGGCAATATACAATGCATATCGCATTGGTACAAATGTTGCAATAAACAACATTACAGATGATCAAACTATCTCTTTTTGTTGAATTTCAGTTTTATCAATAATAGCCATGATAAAAGTATAAGTAAAAGGTACAAAAAGATATACAGTAAAGCTTAAATAACATCAAGAAACAATTCAGTCAGTCAAATATACAAATTTAGCGCTCAAAGATATGAAACTTTCACGTAGCCTTCTGCCAAAACTATTGGCCAGGGAACGAATCATAGATTCACAAGACCAAAGATCACCTGTTAGGTTTATACAAGACGAACTATATATCTCATGTTTAACCACTACAGAGACGTCAGAGTCAGCGGCAAACATCAGAAAGACTAGCCGCGGAAAGGCTGTTCCAGGTGGGGACACAAGCGCGAGCGTCCGGTGATCGCTTGTTGGTCACCAATAATCTAGCAGCTTCGGCACTGTGGCATAAAATAAATGTCTTGGACCTGCCAGATGACATCATTCGTGACCTGCAAAGAAGATTAGTGGAATTTTTTGGACCGGACAACATTGGACGAAAGCTGCTATTCTTGTCTTACCAGTGAATGAAGGTGGACAAGGGTTAATAGACATTAAAAGCAGAATTCATACCTTCAGACTGCAAGCAGCACAAAAGTTGCTGTATTCTAACAAGTGCTGGACTGATACCGCTAAAGCCGTGTTACACAAAGTTTATGTTTTTAAATATGATTCACATCTGTTTTCTATGTAATCTAACAGAAATGGACTTAAGAGACACTTCTGCTTTTTATAAAACAATGTTGAAAACATGGACTTCAAAATTACGGGTGAAAAGGAACTGGTCTAGTTCTGATTTCTGGAAAAACGAGGAACCTCTTTTCAATAATCCCTTACTTCAAGCAAGAGTGCTTACTTCGAAAAGCCTTCAAAGGACAATGGTAAGAGCTGGATGCACAAAGATAAAGGTTTCAAAAGATCATGAAGAGTGGAAAAGCCCAGTGGAAATGAGTAATCTGACAGGAATCAGGTCCGTCAGGTTTATGAAACATGTAATGGACGTGATTATTGCAGCTTTACCTTCTGCTTATCTTCAGAGCCCAAGAGAAGAGAATTTGAATGAAGAGGAGGAAGAGAACAATGAACTTTTTCCAGGTCTTATGGTTTCAGCTTTGGTGGAAGAAGAACCTCAAAGAGGAATCAATTCTCACGTTTAAGACTCCAGAGATACATGGTTTTAAATGGGCTTCAAAGAAAAGTCTATATTTGACGTGTGTAAAAGTGGCTCACCAAGCAGTTCTGAAGGATTGTAGAGAATCAAAGTGGAAAGATGTGTTGGGCCAAACTCTTCGCCTAGAAGATGCTGGAGGTCCTTGTATAAATCTCCCATTGAAAAAAGAACTGCAGATCTACAATGGAGAATTATACATTGGGCGGTAGCTACAAACAGACACGTGGCTCATATTGACCCCACTGTTGAAAAGAAATGTCCCTTTTGTGATTCAGAAGAATCAATGGCTCACCTGTTCTTACATTGTTCTAGAACTGAGAGGTGTTTCCAGACATTAGAAAACTGGATTGAAAAACTAGGTGAAGAGTTTAATGACTATGTTTTTATTTATGGACCAAAGTATAAGGCATCTGAAAAGTATAGAATTGGCCTAATTAATTTAGTAATAGCAGAAACCAAAATGTCAATATGGATAACAAGAAAGAAAATGATACAAGAAGAAACTTTAGTAGATCCAGAGATAATGCTAAGAGGGTTTGTGTCTTCAAGAATCAGAGCAGATTTTGTTTATTTTAAATTGACAAAAACAATCTGGTTAGGTTTACGGAATCATGGGGGTTAAAAAGTACTGTGTACTGTGGATCATGAGGAAAACCTAATTCTAAATTTAAAAAAAGATGGGTGATAGGTAATTTTAATATGTTGTGAAGTTATATATGTTTGTATTTTTAATATTTATTATTTTGTATTTTTTGAGTGATTGATGTGATTGATGTCATCTCATGTGAGATGTTTGTGTCCAAATGGCAAAAACAAAACAAACTTCTTTGTCTTTTTAAAGAAATAAAATAGATTCAAACGTCTCTCTCACACACACACACACACACACACACACACACACACACACACACACACACACACACACACACACACACACACACACACACACACACACACACACACACACACACACACACACACACACACACACACACACACACACACACACATACAAAGCATTCAATGAGCCTATGACAGAGCTGGGCTTTTTTTGCTACCTAAACCTCCAGTGATGTTTCATGTTTGAAATAAATGATAAATGATCTACTACTTTGTGTTTTCCTTATATCATGGTTGTAAGTGTAGAAAACGTTTTGTCTTTTATTTTGTAATTTGTGTTTCCAGGTGTGTTGGTCACATGGGTATTGGTGGGTATATACCTTATAGTGTTTCCTGTTTGGGTAGTGTGGGAGAGGGTGAGTAGCGGGAAGTGCTATGGGGGTGAGTAAATTATCAGCAAAAATTTTTTTGTAAAGTGAACTAATCCTTTAAGCCTGTATATGCAGCCATTAAGTACTATAGCAATAGTGGCTATTGATATTATTGTTTTTTATTTTTTGTTAATTTAATACCAAAATAAGACACCAGGTGACCGCAAAGTCACTTCATTTTTAGGTTTTAGCTCTAAGAACTTATTGGAATGATATTTTAATGTAGTTAATTTTTTTTTTAAATAAGCATAATTTACATAGAAAATATGGTACTTTTTGAAGTATATAAATTCAAAAATACCCCAAAATAAAAAAAAACACCATAATTGGATAGACAAAACTTTATTGAAGACAGTGATATAACATTTATAATACATAAAAATTAGGATCACACCTGAGTCCTCTGTGTCCACATTTGTCCACAATTACGGAATTAAGGGCTATAAAATGAATATGGTTTTGAGGGGTTAAACAGTGTATGACAAAAGAAAAAAGAAAACAAAAGTTTGTATCATGTGTCATTGTGGGATTGGCAATATAACCAAAATCACACTTCAAGATAAGACCTATTATCAATAACACCAGGTGTGTAAATTTAGTTTCTATTCAGGAGGAGGTGTATTTAAAGTAAACTGGATTATATGAGAATAATTTGATCACATGTTTCACAGTATGATCATTTGATTTGGGTTTGTATATTTCACATTTATTAATAAATTGACATTTATACATTTCTACAACCAAATTCTGATTGGCTGGTAACTTTCGAAAGAAAGTTGGCTGGTGATGACAAAAGTGCATTTAGAACGGCAGTGGAAGCAGTTTCACTGATGATAGACAATCACCCCAAGGGCCAGAATCAACCTTAAACCCAGGATAGAGTGGCTGAGTGAATGTGGTCTGGAACTGTGTGTATGAGGCTCATTGTGTCAGAGTAGAAGGACAGAGTTCCTGCACTGTGATCCACATACACTCCTATTCTCCTGCTGTTGGACTTTACAGGGAGTTCACTCTCTCTGTTATTGTGTCTGAATGAGTAACTAGAGGAAGAGCAGATCAAACTCCAGGACTGATCATTATACCCAAACACACACTCATCACCCCTTCCCTTCCTGCTGATGCTTTCATATGACACTGATATACACACAAACCCACTCCACTCAATCTCCCAGTAACTGCGTCCACACACACTCTCTTTACACAACACCTGACGCACATCATCAAATCTGTCTGGATGATCAGGATACAGTTTGACTTTGTTAGTGCGAGTAATCACTCTGTTCCTCTCAGAAAGACAGAGGCGTTTATTCACAGTGTCTGGATCCAGAGTGAGCGGAAGAGAATCTGATGGAAGAAAACACATCAGAATCAGGAATTATTAATCATCTTTCTGATATCCTGTGCAAATCATCATTATCTTATAATCATCCATCAAGACATCCCAATAATTTTTTTTTTTTTTTTGAGTTTTTAAGTATCATAGGCCTATTGTTGGTGAATTTCAGTGCTTTAGCCTTTGGCGATGTTAAGCTTTCTTGACATTTCTGTCCGTTTCCTCAAAGATTAAAGTCTTGTAACAAAATCCTGTTTAGGATATATATATATATATATATATAGAAGAGTTTTTTGGTTTGTTCTTCTTGTTCTTACTTTCCTGAAGTTTTTTACTACTGTGATTTTATCTCTAAATCTTGGATGAATGCTCTTAATTGTCTTTCAGTGAAAATACTCATATTTATGCCTTAGTTTTAGAAGATACTGTGTTTTTGAAGAATATGTTGAATCCCCAGTTTAATTGTCCTGATTTACATCTATGTAAAAATTTCGAGTCTATTTCAAATCTTGTTTTGTTTTGTCAGTATGACAGTTATGCTCTATGTCCGCCAGTAAAGACATCATGTTAAATAAACATTTCTATTTTAACTGATGAAGGCAAATTGCTGAAACGTTTGTACTTTTTAAAATCTCCTGTTAAACTTTTCTTTTCTACATTTTCTTTTGATAGTTAATGTAGTTAGTAAAATTTAGTTGTTGTTTTTTTGTTGTTGTTTTTTATTTATTTAATTGTTTCCTTCCCTTGTTATTGTATCATTATTTTTTCCTTTGAAAATATAGTAAATATTGATTTCTTTTTTATCTTTGGCACGGTACATTTCGGAAAAGGGACATTTTTAATTGGAGTTTTGCCAATTTCCGTTTAATTTTATTGCCCTGTCCTCAATTTTGAGACAAACAGAAGCTTCATCCAACCAAAGAAGCATAAAAGGAGCGATGACAGTGAAGCACGAGAGAAGACCAGGCCTGGACTATTAATGTTATCTTTTGCTTATATGTGGCAGCAGTCGTCCATGAGGGGCTGCCACCTTTACTTTCGTCTTGTTGTTAGTTTATTTTAGGATTATTAAAGTTTATTAAACGTTCGCCATTTCCTGCCTCCTTCTTCCCATAACAACATACCTTTACTACATATATTTTATTATTTATTATATATAATTTAAAAAGCTCACAGAATGCCACCTACCAGATTTGACTGGATAGTTCAAAAATTATTATCATGAGTTTCACAAGGATAAAAAAAGCCATGTGAATAGAAATTGAGTGTTAAATAAACACTTTAGAAATTTGGCACTGAAACATTAATTACATAGATTATCTCGGTAACACTTTACAATAAGGTATCTCAAACTGCAGCCAATCAGCAAACAAGAAGCATGCATATTAGGGGTGTAATGGTTCACAAAATTCACGGTTCGGTTAGAAACGATACACTTGTGTCACGGTTCGGTACGAGTTTAGGTACGTTTCAAATACAGCAAAAAGAAATGTCAGAGAAATTTCCTTGATTTAATTTTTTTTATTATATTTCTATTAAAACTAACATCATAAAGTATGATATTTTTTAACTTGGAGCAATGATGGAACTAAACTTGACTTTTCTTAGGAGCATTTAAAACAACAGCTCTTTGGACAAAATGAAATGTAATATTGTAGTAGTTATAAACAAAGGTTTATTTTAGTTTAGATTAACATTTGAGGGAAGCAATTGTATTGATAATGTCAAAATACAACAGACGTGATGTTACTTGAAACTTCAAATGTTTTCCTTACTAGATTTGGCTGTGTAGTAACAGTGCTGATCAAGATCGGCTCGCGCTGCATTGGCCCAAACTGATAAATGGTTCGTGATCCAGAAAACAACACAATAACGAGTAGCTCAGGTTCATTCCGCTTACATTACATTTGCCATTTGATGTTGGACAATGTTGTGGTCATGCCAGCGCTCTCTTACATTATGAATGCGCTTGCCATGCGCAACGCGCATACATTTGAAGTAACGAAATGTTGGTCGGCAGGACAAATGAACCGAACGCACCATTCGGTTCAAAGATGCGTACCGAAAATCCGAACCGAAAGCCTCGGTACCGAACGGTTCAATACGAAAACGTGTATCGTTACACCCCTAATAGATATTAATCTTTCCAATGGAAAATAATAACAAGAAAAAACATATCAAAGTGTTATATTGTAAGTGAATGCTAAACGCAGAAGTTGTTTTCACTGGAAGTTTAGCAGCTGCACTACAGAAAGTTAAAAGAAACACTGAAGTAAATAGTCTTTGCTATGGAAGTGATACACCATCTGTTTTGGCCATCTCAGGTTGTACACTGTCTCACACTGGACGCCAAATCACAGACAGTAAAAGCACACAGAACCCATTAGTAGTGAGGGGGCGTGGTTTTTGCGGCGTCTGTAGTGAGAGACGAGTTAATGAGCTGCGCGTGTAAGTGGGTCAAGTGCAAATGATGAACACCTGTGTCTATTTGCAGTGATTGGAGTGGGGAGACCGTAAAAGCCGCACATTGGGAGAGAGTGGGAGAGAGAGCTGGCTGGAACTCGTGCCGTGAACAGAGAAGCTGGGAAAGCTGAACCGAAAGTGAAAGTCGTTCGTCGTGGGAAGAGTTTTGTGAATGTATTTATGCTGTAGCGGTGCTATGGTGAATGTGCTGTGTGCACACCTTTTGTTTTGTCCAAATCTTCTTCACAGTTAACAGAATCATATTACACTGGTGCCGAAAGCCGGGAAGAAGGAGACTGCCGTCGCCATGCAGAGCCCGTCAGAATCGCCATTTGCGGAGATTATCCAATCACTCGCGGCCATGCAAAGGGAGCAACATCAAGCCCTGCTGTCTTTCAAGGAAGAACACGAGCAGCGCTTTCAGGCGCTGCTTCAAGGACAGCAGGAGGACTGCGAGTTGTTCCGGAGCTGTTTCGACCAGGGGGCTGTAGCCGCCCCCGCTGCAACATCGGCCTCTGCACTCTCAGTGTCCCGGATGGGTCCCCAGGATGAGCCGGAGGCATTCCTGGACCTCTTCGAGAGGACAGCCGAGGCCCGGGGTGGCCCAAACCAGACTGGCCGCTGCGACTCGCCGCCCACCAACTGCCAGTCTCCAGCCTTCTGGTCTATCAAGATCTACGGCGCGCCATTCTGCAGCGGGTCGGCCGGTCTCCGGAACAGCATCGTCAGCGGTTCCGTTCTCTGACCCTGGAGGAGGCCGGTCGGTCCTTCGTGATGGAGCAACAGCTCCGGGACTCCTGCCGCAAATGGCTGATGGCCGAGGGAAGCAACATCGAGAAAATCATCGACCAGGTGGTACTGGAGCAATTCATCACGAAACTACACAGGAAAACAGCTCAATGGGTCCAGTGCCACCATCCGATGTCGCTGGACCAGGCCATCCAACTGGCAGAGGATCACATGGTGGCGTGCTGGGGGTCGGCGAACCCCTCCCCTCTGTCTCTCTCTCGCACTCTTTCTTCCCCTCCCCAGTCTCTCCCTCGTCCCCCTCTGCGAAATCTATCTCTTCTCCCAGGTCTCGGGGTGGGCCGGCGCCCAGGCTCAGCGCCACCGATGGAGGCCCGGCAGGCATGGGGACTCCACTTCGGCTGGGTGGATGACGCAGAGGGGACACCTGTCAGGGAATTCCCCTCCCCGGCTCCGATCGCTGCACTCTCCCCACACCAGTCCCTTGCCCCACTTCCCGCCGCTGGGACAGCGGGAAAGCCCGGGCCGGTCTGTTGGCGCTGTGGGATCCGGGCCACTTTATCGATCGGTGTCCGGTGATGGAGGTGGGGACACTGGTCCGGGTCCCGACGCGCCACGGACCGCCCATGATCAAGCTGGCTTGTACCAGATACCCGTGAGTATCAAGGGGTACTTATCAGGCTTTGGTGGATTCAGGATGTAACCAAACCTCTATTCATCAATGCCTGATTTGGTCTGGGGCCGACGCAACACGGGTATCGTGTTGCAGTAACACGTTATGCAACACGATACCCGGAGGCAGTTCCGCTTCGCAATATCTCAGCTAAGAGTGTCGCAAGCGCGCTGTTTTCTTTAATCTCCCAGGTGGGGATCCCTAAAGAGATCCTCACCAATCAGGGCACGGCGTTTATGTCACGGACAATCCGCAAACTTTACGAGTTATTGGGCATTAAATCGATTCGCACCAGCGTCTATCACCCACAAACGGATGGTCTGGTCGAGACAGTTTAATCGGACGTTAAAAGCCATGATTCGTAAGTTCGTTCACGAAGACGCCAAAAATTGGGATAAGTGGCTAGAACCCCTGTTGTTTGCTGTACGCAAGGTCCCCCAAGCCTCCACGGGGTTTTCCCCTTCGAGCTTCTTTTCGGTCGTCAGCCCCGTGGGGTGTTGGATGTACTGAGAGAGACTTGGGAGGACGGACCATCCGCTGAGTAAAAGCGAAATTCAGTATGTCCTGGACCTGAGAACAAAACTCCACACTTTGGGGCGGCTATCTTTGGAGAATTTGTTACAGGCCCAGGACAGACAGAGACAGCAATATGATAGAGGGGCTAGACTTCGTCAATTTGCACCGGAGATAAGGTCCTTGTATTACTTCCCACGTCCAGTTTGAAATTACTCGCAAAGTGGCAAGGACCCTTTGAGGTCACACGGCGAGTTAAGGATCTCAACTATGAGGTAGTTCGAACAGATAGGGGCGGGGACGTCAGATTTATCACCTCAACCTGCTTAAAAAATGGGTGGAGGCTGAGGCAGTGATGCTGGCGACGGTGGTGAGTGGGGAGAAGGACCTTGGGCCAGAAGCGAATATCAAACCCCATTCATTCGCTCTGGCTCCCTCTGGCGGCCACCTCTCACCCTCGCAGCTCACTGACATAAAAAATTTACAAGCAGAGGTTGCGGATGTGTTCTCGCCCCTACCTGGCCGAAACGAATCTCATTCAGCACAACGTTGAGACTGATCCGGGGGCCGTAGTACGCTGCCGCCCAGTATCGTTTACCGGAACACAAAAAGAAAGTGGTTCAAGCCGAATTAGAGACTATGCTGGACATGGGGTAATAGAAGAATCCAACAGTGACTGGGCGAGCCCAATAGTTCTAGTACTCCGAAACCTGACGGCTCGGTTCGGTTCTGTGTGGATTATAGAAAGGTGAACGCAGTGTCTAAATTTGAGGCTTATCCAATGCCGAGGATTGACGAATTGCTTGATCGGTTTGGTTCCGCTCGATTTTATTCGACACTGGATTTAACGAAGGGATATTGGCAGATCCCCTTATCTCCAATATCCAAAGAAAAACAGCTTTTACCACGCCGTTTGGATTACACCAATTCGTCACGCTTCCGTTCGGGTTGTTCGGGCACCGCCGCTGCTTACTTGGATGACATCATCATCTATAGTAATAATTGGCAGCGTCATATGCAGTATTTGCGTGCTGTTCTGAAAACGCTGAGAAGAGCTACACTGGATGTTCTATTTCTGACGCACTGGATTGCGCAACGGACAAACGCATTTGGAATGTTCACGTCTGTGTAGAATGTTGTTAAGAATGTTGCAGACCATGTTCTTTTGTTGTTAGAAAATGAAATGTTGTTAGAAAACCCTTTGAAAACATTGCTCCCGAAGTTGAGAAACGCTAATTTACATGATCAACTATAAAACACTTCAGTCATGTTTTCTTTCACCTTCTACAGGAAGAACATGAACACACTCAGTGAGTTTCTCTGCTTGTTTTCTTAGTGACTTACATTGTAGGAAGTCTTTCCTGGTTCTGGGAACAATGTTGGTGAAAGTGACTGTGGAAATCAACAGATATGAAGAGTGTGATTATCATGAGAGAAAATGATCCCTGCATTCGTTCCTAAGACATTTCTAATATGATCTTCTACATGATATGAGATGATGGAGGATGATTTCTGAGAGCAAAATCTCCAGGACTTTACCTCTGTCAGGGATCTTCTTCTCTTTGCAGAAATCCTCCAGTCTGTCTCTCAGCTGACGGACAGATTCTCTCACGCCATCAAAAGAGGAGAGAGGACTGAAGGGATTGTCATTTACGTCTGATAGATTCAGGAGGAGTTGAGAGAGAATGGAAACTCTACAGAAAACAGAAATCAAAGCTCATCACCTCCACACTTCATCAATAACCTGCTCTACTGTCAGATTTGTGCGGCTCTTGTTAGTCTTTAGTAAATCTCCTCAATCCAGCACTTTCACAACATCAGCTTCATTCTTCTCATATTCACTACATCAGGTTACAGCTATAAGTTCTAGAGTTTGCCACTTACACTGTATGTGAACTTTCCAGTAAAAACTCTTGGATGATAAAACATCTGCCAATAACATTAATATAACAGATCATGTGCATCAATGGCGTCACATGGCAGAGTTGAGCATGTGCATCAATGGCGTCACATGGCAGAGTTGAGCAGATTTGATCAGGAAAAGCAGTTCAAAAGCAATGAGTATATTGAACATTATTTATAACTTTTGAGCAGTAAGTGACTCTGAAAATCACAATGACTCTTAGGACACGATCCCAAGGTCAGGTTTTGTGGTTTTACATACACATAAGCATCGCTAATATACAGCCTTAGTTCCTGCTTGAGGACTTCACTGTCAAATTCATTAATGTGTTGAAGGCAAACAATATGAAAATACTGTAAATAACTGTAAAGATCATCACTATGCTCCTGTTCTTCTAGATCTCTGTTACCTGCAGGAACTGGATGTGATCCTGTGTGTGTGAAAGCTGCTCCAGTTCAGCGTGTCTCCTCCTCAGATCATTGATCTCCTGCTCCAGTCGCTCCAGTTGTCCTTCAGCTCGACTCACTTCAGTCTTTTCCTGATCTCTGATCCGCTGTGTCGCCTCAGAGCGGCTTCTCTTAATGGAGCGGATGAGCTCAGTGAAGATCCTCTCACTGTCCTCCACTGCTGTCTGTGCAGAGCGCTGTTACACACACACATCACAATCACACAGTGAGCTACAGTGAGTCCTGACTGAGATGTCTCAAACTTCTCTTGTTCTCCAGACTCACCTTATGAGACACCACAGCCTCTCTCAGCTGCTGAAGATCTTTCTCTCTCTGCTGGATCCTCCTCTGGAACGACTTCTGCGTCTCCTTCAGCTGATGCTAAAGGACAAACCAATGACAGGAGAAATAACACACTAATCAAGTAAACACATCAAATCCAGCATCAGTCAAGTGGTGAGATTGAGGTGTTTAATGTTATTACTTGATATAATTATAGGTTAATTCACAAGTGCCAGGATTATTTCATCATTGCCTAGTTTTATAGGGATAGTTCACTCAGCATTGTTTACTAATCCCAATGTATTTCCAAACTTATCATGCAGAACACAACAGAAGACATTCTGAAGAATGTTGCTGTTTCTAAAGCCCAAATCAAATATGATGACACGTCAATTACATCAAACCTCACTAGCTCATGCACATCATGACATTTTCTTGTCGCTTCAGAAGACCTAAAAGGGGGTTCAACTAACTAATCGCTCTTGCGGTACTTTGTTTTCATACACCGCAGATGCTCAGTGAAACACACCTTTAGGCTGCATCCAAAATTACGTACTTTCTAGAGTAGGCAGTTATGATATTATTTCTTTTAAAGATTTTTTGTTGCCATTTTCCCCTTTAATTAGGATAGGACAGTAGCCAGACAGGAAGAGAGGGGTACAGCCCATGAGGCTATTGGCGTCAACTGAGTAGGTACTTATTTTATAATAAATAGTTTATTTGTGATCGCTTTGTGATGTTCTATATAGTATGAATGTATTCCAGATATACTATTTTCATCATGTTATCATTATCATCTGTGTCGCATCTCTTCCAGTGACAAATGTTCTCCTACGGCCTCATAAATTGATCATTGTATCCACACTTCAGAATCTCAAGTTGGTCATCAACCAGGTACGTTTTGCCTATTCTTTTATGAGTACTGTGTATTAAGACTTCTTTAGTCAAACACTGTTTTGTGTTCCATAGAAAAAAAAAAAGGTCATACCAGTAAATGATGACTGTTCATTTTGTGGGTGAACTACTGGTTTAAAGGGTTATTATGATTTTTTTTTTCATGTTCATCTTTCTTTAGTGTGCAATGTTGCTGAAAAGACTCCTGCTCTTCTATTCCCTTTCAACTCCAATTTGCTCTATCCATGATACTTTGCCACCTTTCACCTGACCACGCCCACCTCACCTGTTGTCTATAAGTTGATTGTGAGCCCTTTGGTTCATTCTTTGCACTTTCTCCTGGCACTTGGATGCATAGCTGTGTGCGTCTTTATGAATTACATGAGTTCATTTATTAGTTGATTTTGTTTTTTGTCTCTTTATGCCTTTTTTATATGATTTACTATCACTCTGTCAACATGTGCACTGTTGATTGATTAGTTTGTTTGCAACACATGTGCCTTGAGCCATGTGGAAAGATTGTATGTTTGAATTATGTTACAGCCTGTTTCATTGTGATTAGTACACTCACATCTTTGTTATTCATTTATATAATTGTTTAATATATATTGATCATTGTCAATAATTGTTTATTTCTTTGTTGTCCCTTTATGCAGCACACAGACAATGCAATGACCTCAAGTTGATAAGCATGAAGCAATAATAAATTCTACTGGTGTTGGAAACAAAAGCCTTTGCCTTCTCTCTACCTCATTCACTGCTCCATACCATTTGATGTCTTTTGACTGAGACTCTGTTTGCTCACCAAACCTTACTCTACCTGAACCAATTCCATAACCCTACAGTTCTTACAGTTGCTGTTTGAGCATGAAAAATCTCTGCAAAGCTCCAGTTATTCTCTATATGTGTCACTGTTTCCAAACTATCTGAAACGCCTCCATTGTAGTCTTGAGTTTTCTTCCAGAAACAAACACGTCACAGTATTCCTCAATTCATGAATTTCTTCCCAAGGCATATGCTAAATAAAGGGGGTGAGGCCTGGTTGAGTAATGGCTCGTTTCCACTGAGGGGTACGGTATGGTACGGTACAGTACGGGTCGGTCGGTACACCATGATCCGCTTGCATTTCCACCGCCAACAGTACCCTTACTTGATAGGCATGGTGTTTGCCGGAAAGAAGTGATCAATGTCATTTTTGCGCAAAGAAAGAGACATAGTAAACAACAATGGATGACAGACAGCAGATCTTGTTCTTGCTTCTCGGCATGTTTGTCACAAGAAACAAGCACTGGCATTAGGCGTTTCTCAATACCAAGTAGCCTACGCAAAGCCCGACTCAGTAGAATGATCCCTTGGACGCGAAGTCCAGTAATTCTGCTAATGGAACAGCGTGTTCTTGAACGCGCCACTCAGCTTGCTCTGGCTTTGCGACTCCGGTTATCTCTGTATGTACATTTTAGGCAACAATAAAATTAAATATGTTATAAAACACCACTCTGCTTCTTTTTGCGATTTCATTTCAATACATTTTAAACATTATAAGCACACAAAAGTGGTTCAGGCAATGCTGACTATTGATTATGTTCACTGCATGTATGTAACGTTATTGTCACACTCACAGAAGGACAAACAAGGAGGATGCTAGTATTTTCAGATTTATTTATATGCAGAGAGAGCGAGGTGCAGAGTGAACAGTGCAGATCAATACTTAAATGCGATGAGTACATACTGGATATGATGAACACTTCACAGATGAGTAACTCAATGTCTTTACTATGGAACTATTGAACACGATGACTCGAAGACACACAGGACGATGGAGAGCAGGAGACACAGGACGATGGAGAGCAGGAGACACAGGACGATGGAGAGCAGGAGACACAGGATGATGGAGACCAGGAGACACAGGACGATGGAGAGCCAGGAGACACAGGATGAAGACCACAGAATACACTGGATGAATGGGTAAGTTACTTCAGGTAGGTTTCACTGGAGAGTAGAGTCTGTAGGTTCATAGACGAGACCAGACACTGAAGTGCAGGGGACTGGGATTGATATAGTGAGTGTAATCATGAAGTGCAGATGCCGGTGATCAGGAATTCAGGTGACTGGGATCTGGTGTAACAAGTGGGCGGGAGTGATGACGTAGATGGAAGTGACGACATGGATGGATCCGTGACAGTACCCCCTCCTCTACGGTCGGCTCCTGAAGACCAGAACCCACGATGACGGGGACGACCACGACTTCTGGGCGCTGGACGAGTGGGATGTTCCTGATAAAACTGGGTTAGCAAGGAGGGGTCAAGGATGCCATCACAAGCTACCCACGAACGCTCTTCTGGGCCGTACCCCTCCCAGTCCACCAGGTACTCCAGACAATTGCCCCGTCGTCGTGAGTTGATGATGGACTGGACTCTGTAGATGGATTCATCAGTTACGACTTCTGGAGGAGGAGGTACAACGGGTTCTGCAAGGGGAGGAGACAAGGGTTCAGAATAAGGTTTTAGCAACGAAACGTGGAAAGATGGAGAGATACGGTACTGTGCTGGTAGGTTGAGCCGGTATGTGACATCGTTGAGCTGCCTCTGGATGGTAAATGGACCTATATAGCGGGGACTCAGCTTACGACAGGCCAGGCGAAGACAGATATCTTGGTATCGGGTTGGTACTGGGGGGTCTCGGATCTCCTGGCGTTGGCTTGGGTGGTATGTCTTCGCACTGCCTGTTGTAGATGGACATGAGCTGAGTCCCACACCCTCTCGCTCTGCTCGAACCAGTGATTAACTGCTGAAACCTCAGATGGTTCCCTAGACCAAGGGCATAGAGGAGACTGGTCTCCTAGGATACATTGGAATGGCGTGAGTCCTGTGGTTGACTGTCGAAGTGAATTCTGTGCATATTCTGCCCAGGAAGAAACCGGTTCCAGCTGTTCTGGTGGCAGTATGACCTCAAGTACCTCCCGATCTCTTGGATCTTGTGCTCAGTCTGGCTGTTGGTCTGAGGATGATAACCAGAGGATAAACTGATGGTGACTCCTAGGAGCTTGAAAAAGGCTTTCCAGACTCGGGAGATGAATGGAGGTCTTCGACCGGATACTATATCTTCAGGAAGACCAAAATGACGGAACACATTCTGAAAGAGGCGTCAGCTGCTTCGAAGGCAGTGGGTAATCCTCGGAGAGGATTAACTTGCAGGCTTTGGAGAATCTGTCGACTGCGACGAAGATGCAGGTATTGGAATCAGAGGGTGGAAGGTCAGTCATGAAGTCGATTCCCAGATGGGACCATGGGCAACGAGGGATGGGCAATGGAACCAGTTTGCCAGCGGGGAGTCGACGGGGAGTGTTGGTGATGGCACAGACTGAGCAACCCTTGAGATCTCGGGAGATATCTTGGGCCATAGACGGCCACCAGTAGCGTTCATATAGAATTTCGTTCATATAACCTTGGAAGACCGAAGGTGCATTGGACAGTCCATATGGCATTACGAGGTACTCATAGTGCCCTGAAGGCGCCACGAAGGTAGTTTTCCATTCGTCGCCCTTGCAGATGCGAAATGAGATTGTAGGCACTTCTTAAATCCAACTTAGTAAAGATGCAGGCACCACATAGTTGTTCCAGGGCTGAGGGGACTAGAGGAAGGGAATAACTGTACTTGATGGTTTGTGAATTAAGAGTGCGGTAGTCGATACAGGCCGCAAGCCTCCGTCCTTCTTCGCCACAAAAAAGAAACTAGAAGTGGCAGAGGATGTAGAAGGTCGGATGAAACAGACGATGTGCTTCAGTGATGTACTCCTCCATGGCCTTCTGCTCCGGGATGGACAGAGGATAGACTCGAACCCTTGGGTAGAGTCGTCCCAGGTAGCAGGTCGATGGCACAGTCCCATGGCCGATGAGGTGGTAGTTGAGTTTCCAACCGCTTGCTGAACACATCCTGGAACGCCCGATACTCAGGAGGAATCACCATCTTCTTGTCAGACTCTGGACTCTCAATGGTAGAAGAATTAATGGCGATAGAGGAACTGGTAGAACTGGAATGGAGAGAACTAGGAACCTTGACCACAGGAGATGAACAGGACTGATGACAGGAAGTACCCCACTGGAGAACCTCACCAGTAGCCCAGTCGATCCGAGGTTCGTGTTGGAGCATCCACGGGCGTCCCAGCATGATGTCCGCGGTGCATCCTTCCAACACCAAGAACGAGATCTCCTCAGAATGCAAGCAGCCTATCCGGAGAGTCATGGTGGGGGAGAAGTGACATACAACCACGACCCAGCGGCTTACCCAGAATAGTGTGGATCTCTAGGTTTTGGGGACAGCGTTTCCTCTTGACATTGAGCCTTTGAAGGAGCTTGTGGGAAATGAAGTTACTCGCTGGAGTCGAGTAATCCGAAGTCGATAAGATCTTGTACTGGAACATGGGAACAGGCAGTTACTAGGTAGAGGGTGGTACAAGTCAAGGATGCGATCTGAGGAGAGAGTTGGATAGTACTCACTGCTGGGCGTGGTGGTCGAATTGGACAGGCTGAGATGATATGACCTTCTCCCCCACAATACAGGCACAGACAATTTACCCATCTTCTTTGATGTTCCGCAGTTGAAAGTCGCTGAAAACCTACCTGCATTGGTTCTGGTGTTGGAAGGGAGGCAGATGGTTCCAGAGGCGGAGGATGCATAGCGGGTAGGATTGAAGAGCATGCAGTGAGATGTTAGGAAACACAGATTGATTTTTGGGCGCTAGGCGGTGAGAAGAGCCACTTCATCCCATCCACTTGCCACAGCGAGTGTTCGGAAATGTAATGCATATGATCCCACTGATCAATTACCTTGCTTCAATCGAAAAAGCTGATCATGAACGGTTAGAGAAGACGTAGACTGCCCAAACACTTCCTTGAAATGCTGAATGAATGCTGTTAAGGATTTCGTTAAAAGAACTTCGGCTTGCCACAATGCTTGTGCCCACGCAAGAGCTTGTACAGAGAGAAGAGAAATTATAAAAGTAATCCGTGCTCTATCCGTGGCATATAACTGGGGTTGCATCTTAAAATGAAGCGTGCACTGAAGAATAAACTCGCCACTATAGGTCACTGGTCGGGCCATGGGAATGGCAGAGGCAGCTGGTGAAGGAGTGCTGGGTTGCGGAAGTGTTTGACGAACTGCGTTCACCAACTCAGCAAACAGATCCGTGGAAGCAGCGCTCGTTCTCTACATTGTAGGTGGTCTGGTCTTCAGTCACACTCACAGAAGGACAAACAAGGAGGATGTTAGTATTTTCAGATTAATTTATATGCAGAGAGAGCGAGGTGCAGAGTGAATAGTGCAGATCAATACTTGAGTGCGATAAGTATGTACTGGATACGGGGAACACTTCACAGATGAGTAACTCAATGTCTTTACCAGGGAACTGTTGAACATGACAACTCGAAGACGCACAGGACGATGGAGAGCAGGAGACACAGGACGATGGAGACCAGGAGACACAGGATGAAGACCACGGAATACACTGGATGAATGGGTAAGTTACTTCAGGTAGGTTTCACTGGAGAGTAGAGTCTGTAGGTTTATAGACAAGACCAGACACTGAAGTGCAGGGGACTGGGATTGATATAGTGAGTGTAATCATGAAGTGCAGGTGCCGGTGATCAGAATTCAGGCGACTGGGATCTGGTGTAACAAGTGGGTGGGAGTGATGACGTGGATGGAAGTGATGACATGGATGGATCCGTGACCGTTATATTTATAGCAAAACTAAATATAAAACACAACCCTGCCTCTTTTCGGGCATATTCCAGGCAATATGTAATATATTGCATATTGCATTGGTACAAATGTTGCAATAAACAACATTACAGATGATCTTGTAGCCTAATAAAATAAAAAATGACAAAACTATCTCTTTTTGTTGAATTTCAGTTTTATCAATAATATCCATTATAAAAGTATGAGTAAAAGGTACAAAAAGCTATACAGTAAAGCTTTAATAACATAAAGAAACAATTCACTCAGTCAAATATACAAATTCAGCGCTCAAGATATGAAACTTAACTTCGCCTTCTGCCAAAACTATTGGCCAGGAAACGAATTATAGATTCACAAGACCAAAGATCACCTGTTAGGTTTATACAAGACGAACTATGTCTCATGTTTAACCACTACAGAGAAGTCAGAGTCGGCGGCAAACATCAGAACGACTAGCCGAGGAAAGGCTGTTCTAGGCGGGGACACGAGTGCGAGTGTCCGGTGATTGCTTGGAATGGATCTCAGTCAAATGATCATAAATCTATAAATAAACCACAGATCTGAGCTTTAAAAAACTACTTTCTCGCCTGAAAAACTCTTAAAACTACATTTTGTGACACAATAACCGTCGTATTATATTTCAACTGTATGCTTCTAATGCCCTTGTAGCAAGTGACCGCAAGTGACGAGATCTCAAGTGACGATACTCTATCCACCAATCACCATTCTGCTATGAGTCTAGCTCCACCTTTTAGTACCCTTTCACTGTGCTAGGTACCCCAACGGAAGGGTACCCAAAAGTGGTACGGTACGGTTCGGCTTTTTGGTACCATCCACAACTTTTGACAGTGGAAACGCAAATAATTGCGTACCGAACCGAACTGTACCGTACCACTCAGTGGAAACGAGCCATTAGTTAGTAGTGTGTTTTCTTCATGTCAAAGAGAGTGCTTTTACCACCCAAATCTAAACTCCTTTTATGGCCTTCCTAATGCAGACTAATTTGATTGTTAAAATGTACTTTTAACACTATCCCTCAACAGTATACAACTACAATCTTTTTTTGTGTTCTCAACGTTTTTATGACAATTGCTTTCTGAACAGTACGAATGCAGAATCAGATGTTATAAATTAAGTTACAATGTAGGGGTTACGGGAGGATCTTAATCATTCATTCCTGTCAATCATCATTATGAGCATATATAAGCAGCAGTCATTGCAACATCCCAGGAACAATTCTTCCGGCATTCCTCCACTTCTCAATCGCCACCTCTATTTCTCTGTTGAGGACAGCAAGCCAAGTTCATTAACCATTAACTATTAAGACTAAATGGGCAATGTAACTCGAGAAATGACAGTTGTGAGAAAGGTATTACATAAAGAATCACCACTGTGAAATGTCCTGCATAATTCATGCTTGCGAATGTGGTTCAGGTTGATCAGCTTGTTCTTCTTGGCTGTCATTATCAGACTCAGGTTTGAACTGATACAGCAAAACTGACGCCACAGTTAGTGTAGTTACAGTAGTGTTTGCAGCATACTCGTCATTTGTGGTAAGCTGTGTTATATTTCTGACACACTCTAAGCATTAGACCAATCACAACAGACTGGGACTGGCTGACCAATCAGAGCAGAATGCGATTTTCAGAAGGCGAGTTTTAAAGAAACTGAAACTAAAAAGCAGACATTAAATTATGTAAACGTATTCTAGTAGACCCAACATTATTAACCTGTAAATGAGTATTATGAGACTCCTTTAAGTTCATACCTGTTTCTCTGTCCTCTGCACTGCAGCTGATACAGTGTTGTGGTTTTTATGTTCATCCATCGAACACAGCAGACATATACACTTCTGATCAGTGCGGCAGAAAACATCAAGGAGTTTATCATGTGTTTGGCAGATCATCTCTTGCAGTCGACCAGTGGCTTCAGTCACTTTATGTGGCTTACGGGAGAAATATTCCTCATGACGGTCGAGATGAGTTTGACAGTAAGACTCCAGACACACCAGACAGGACTTGACGGCTTTGTGTTTTCTTCCAGTACAGACGTCACACTGCACATCTCCAGCTCCAGCGTAACGGTCAGCAGGAAGTTTAGTCTTCTTCAGTTTGTCCACCACTTCAGCCAGAATGGTGTTTTTCCCTAAAGCAGGTCTTGGCCTGAAGGTCTGTCTACACTGAGGGCAGCTGTAGACTCTCTTCTCATCCTCCTGATCCCAGCAGTCTGTAATACAGATCTTACAGTAACTGTGTCCACAGGAAGTGGTCACTGGATCCTTCAGGAGATCCTGACACACTGAACACATGAACTCATCCTGAGAAAACCTGGCTTCTGCCATTTTACTGGATGAACACAGAGACACAAACACACAACAGCTCAACTACACTTCAGTTTCAGTTTCTCTGAACTCATGTTTCCTGTTTCCTGTTTTTTGTTTGAGTGACGTTTGCTCTCTCCGCTTGCTAAAGTCACAGGCACTGTCATCATGAGTCGGAGAGCAATGCTGATGTTTGGATACAGTTCAACTAAATTGTTTCTGTAAATGTAGCTCAGAATCTGCAGGCCAGTGGTTTCTTTTACCGGCACGGCAGTGATAGCAGCCGTCACCTCGCGTCCACATCGCCCGAGGGTTTTTTCTATGTTTGCGCAGCTGTCTTTGAGGGTATAACTTTCCACGGCCCTTTTCATTTCCTTTCTTCCATAAATGAAACCAAACAGACCATGAAATGTCTCCATCAACTTAAAGCGCTCACTAGTGCCTGTAATGGCAGAGTCCACTAGTGGGAGGAAAACATCTCTCCTGAACATTTCCTCGGGTGTCGCTGTCAAGGAAGGATCCAGATTTTCGGGCTGGTACGGAAACTGGTGTTTGGGTTTTCGGCCTTGTGTAGTGGGGAAGACCATTGGCATCTCCATCTCTTCCACGATGTCTCTAGCATCAGCATGGGCGGATGAAAGGCCATTCTCTCTGTATTCTTTTAGGAATTTAAGAACATATTCCACCTCACACTGTAGCACATCAATCCCAACTTGTGGGCTCTGGAGCAGCTTGCTGACACGATTCACCTCATGGAGAATGTTGTACCAGATGATGACAGTTAGCAGGAATTTCTAGCTTGTTATCTCCTGTTCGAGGCCTCTGGTAGTAGACGCAGTCCCACTGTCACCTGATAATACGCACAACCGGCACATCCGGGAACTTAACTGTCAATATTGTACCCGCCCCCTTTTGGGGAAAACAAACTAGACTCCCCATAGACTTCAATACAAAATAACGGCAAATACCAATGTCCTTACACAGCCGACAGGCGTAAATAACTTAAGAAATCACTTATATAAAACATGTCATGTAATTATATGTCCACCCTACCTGCCATAGAGCGTGACTGATACATACACAAACTTAAGTTGGTCAATTTAAAAACATGTCCCTTTATTCTCCCAGCGACAATTTGGGGTAACAACCCTACCCAGTGGCCAGAGGTGTCTTACATTTACTTGTACCTCATTCGAGTCACCAGGTAAGCCAGTGAATGATTTTATTTCACTTTTTAAAGTAAAAACCTTAATGTATATATTATAAATCAATATTTAGAGTAGCCAACTAAGTGCACTTTTCTGTCTAGCCATAAAACTAGCCTGACTTAGCTTTCGATAGCATCATCCGTAATTGTATGTTGGGGCGGGGTACTAGGTGGTCGTCACAATGTCCCCTGTGCACAATGTCTTGTAGGCCAAATGTATAGTTTTCCCAATTTTAATTTTGCATTAGTAACAGTTTTACAGATTTTTTTGTACATTTGAAAATGTGAAAAATACAATTTGAAAAATGTTTACATTTTAAGGTTAAATGCATCAATCTGGTGCACTTTGAGAGCTCAAAATTAAGAGCTTTAACTGGGCTCAACCCATGAACTGTGACATTGAACAAAGGAAAAGCTTTGACGTTCAAAGTCATAGGCAGCGCAGCGTCTCTCTGTGCATCGCAAAAGCCCGTGTTGACAGTTTGTTTAATATAAAGCGGGAGATTTCCAGATACAGTATTTTGCTCGTGCCCTGGGTGGGTGTTGTAGGCAAACTTACTTTTGCGAACTCGTCCTAGGCGGTTTGTCCAATTTGCACCAAAATCAAATCGTATCATCTCTAGACAGTGCCAACTAAAAGTTATGGATTTCGTGTCGATAGACAAAACCGATTTTCGTGTAGCGCAGCAGCAAATTTGAGGTAGGATGCCAAAATGACTATTCAGTCTTTATCTCTGCAATGCCTTGACATTTTGACACCAAACTTTGTATGTGTCATTGTCACCTCACTCTGACCACATCTCATCAATTTCGTAAGTGCGCCACCTATTTGTTGAAAGTGATAAACCATTAAATTCTCTTAAAAGTTACTGTATATGTGATTTTTTTAGCCATTTATCAAAAGTTCTCTTAAAATGTCTTTAATTGCTCATTGCTGCAGGTGGTCTGCCACTCCCACACATGATGGCATCTGTTGCCGCTTTTTGCGCTTGGCCCCGGTAATGGCTGCTTGCAGCTATATTTTAAGTCAAAGTTGCTCTTCTATCAGCTTGAATCAGTCGGCCCATTCTCCTCAGACCTCTAGCATCAACAAGGCATTTTCGCCCACAGGACTGCCACATACTGGATGTTTTTCCCTTTTCACACCATTCTTTGTAAACTCTAGAAATGGTTGTGCATGAAAATCCCAGTAACTGAGCAGATGGTGAAATACTCAGACCGGCCCATTCCGCACCAACAACCATGCCATGCTCAAAATTGCTTAAATCACCTTTCTTTCCCATTCTGACATTCAGTTTGGAGTTCAGGAGATTGTCTTGACCAGGACCACACCCCTAAATGCATTGAAGCAACTGCCATGTGATTTGTTGATTAGATAATTGCATTAATGACAAATTGAACAGGTGTTCCTAATAAACCTTTAGGTGAGTGTATATAAATGAGACATAAAAAGGACCTTAACAAATATTTAATGATACACAGCTGAACAAAATTAACTAATCAAGACCATAATTGTGGAAACAAAGGGGTGACGGGAAACTGAACAAATGCAAACAGAAAGTCTAAACACAAACTGGAATGTTATGTACTAATTTCAAATTTGTGTTGAATATTAAATAACTTTGTTCAAAATTTAATATGGGCATCTGTACATTATTATGTACTGAAAATATAATCCTAAAAACGTATGAAACAAAATCTCATCTTTCAATCAATTTTATACCTAAATTCAAACAATAAAATTGTTTTGTGGCTCTTTAATGTGTGGTGACATCCTATCAAATCTTCCTCTTTACTACTAGTTAAAGGACCAAATATGCTATAGACATAAATTATGTTGACATTGAAGCATCATGTGTGTAATGTTTCTAGCTTGGCGTGTTAACATCATTTTACAGTAAATATTGTAAAAATATTTGCGGCACAGTTTAGGAGGCAATCTGTTAGTTTTCTTTAAGAGAAACTCTTACTGAGTGTTTTGATATACTTCAAGAGAAATTTAAGAACAAACTGGTGTGATGTGTACAGAAATTATTTGACAAGACCCTTATAATAGAACATTAAGTTTTAATTTTAATTGAAGGTGAAACTTATACTGATTTTTTCATGTTTAATACTGCAAAGCAACTTTGGTAACGTCTTCTTTTACAGTCCAGTTACCCATGTAAATACTATGTACTTATTTTAGTAACTACAATTACTGCGTAATAACTAGTATTAACCCTGAACCTACCCCTAAAACTACCCCTGTTCCATGTCTTACCTTATATTAGCCAGTACTTTCTAGGTAAATACACTGTCAATACACTGTAAGTACTGTACTGTAAAAGGAAGCATTACCGCAACTTTCATTAAGGGAATAAATTGTATAAATTGCTATATAAATACACAGAACATGACTTGACTGCAGAGCTGGTGCAAAAATCCACATTGCTATGATCAAATCCTTCCACAAATGCTGATGTTTCATTGGGTTTATTTTGTTATTGAAAGGGAATTGTGTAACTCATATTTACATATTTATCTAAATGACTTTTGCACTTTAGATGTTTGCCAAGTCCGCTGCTGAGTTATTTTAAACATCTTTTAACCCTTAAGCAAAGAACACAAAAGAACTCAGCCTGATATTGGAAACACTTATGTGAACCTTCTGAGTCAGTAGCCACTTTCAAGTAACTGCTGAAGACGTATCTTTTCGCCAGCACTTGATTTAGTAGTACAAACACTTTTTCTCTTCTCTTCTATTCTTTACTAATTTTTTTTTTTAAATGCACTAACATTAAACTGAGAGGGGTTATAGCACTTATTGTTGTCCTACTGTTAGTTTTACTGCTTCTATTGTTCTCATTTGTAAGTCGCTATGAAGTGTCCAGACATAGAAACTGGTAACAATTAATCAGTCATTTTACTTTGGAACAAGATAAAAGTGAAACATTGTTTATCCCAATGCTCCTAACGAAAAGTTTTTGACAGATGTACATTGATAATTATACACAGTTCGATGCCATGGTGTGTCAATGAACGTAGACTAAAGTCATCCATGTATTGCTTTAACTTAGGATCCGATCTCATACATCAATTTGACTTATTAAAGGGCCCCTATTATGGCATTTAAAATGTTCCTAATATTGTTTTGGGAATTCCCAAAAACAGTTTTACATGCATGCAATGACAAAAAACACTTTTGTTGTCTTATAATATGCATTTATTTTTACCTGATTTGCTCAGCGACTCCCTTATGAATCTTTCAAAGATATCATTTTCCAAACCCCTCCTTTGCGTGACGCTAATCTGCAGTGATTGGTCAATTTGATTTATGTTAGACCATAGCCCACTGATCTGTTCTTCCCAATACATTTTCTTCAATGGTATTGCTCTACAATTTTAAATATGTAGCACTTGATGAATTAGTTGTTTGAAGCTGATTTGTAATAAGTTATGTGCTGTATCTGTTTTTTTGCATCACAGATGATTCAGGGAGGAGAGAGGATGAGTTAGTTAAAGGTCGATAGTACTGTAGTGGAAGATTTAGGAACTGTAGAAACAGGCCAAGCCAGAGCAAAGCTCAAAGAATACCCTCTCACCACCTTTGGACTACAGAGAAGGGCCTTCCAGCCAAAATGGTTTGAGACATTTGAGTGGTTAGAGTACTCTGCTAGCCGAAATGCAGCCTTCTGTTTCTCATGCAGGCTCTTTGGGAAACAAGTGTCTAGAGTAAACAAAGATATGATAACCAGCTCTGTTGGATTTTCAAACTGGAAACGGGCTTTGGACAGCTTTAGAGAGCATGATACTAGTTCAGGACACAAAGCTTCAATGCTTGCTTGGAAGAATTACAAAGCCAGTTTATCACAAGGCAGTGTTGTTGAGAGAATGCATGTGGCCAATGTTGATCAGATAACTGAAAGAAGAGAATACCTCCGTCGTATCACTGCTGTCATTAGCTTTTTGGGAAAGCAAGGCCTCACATTCCGTGGCCATGATGAGAAAGAGTCCTCTGACAATCAGGGAAATTTCTTAGAGATGATGAAATTTCTGAAGGAATTCGACCCCTTCTCCAAAGCTACACACCTCCTGCCCATTCCACATATGTCTCTGCAGGCTCTCAGAATGAAATGATACAATGTTGTGCGGAGGAAGTTACTGCATCCATTATTAAAGAGATGAAGCATTCAAAAATGTATGCAGTGATGGCTGATGAGGCTCGAGATGGTCATGTGGAACAACTTGCTGTGTGTGTTCGTTATGTGGGATATGAGAACACTGTCAAAGAGTTTTCTGGAACTTAAAAGTCTGAAGTCTTTCGATGCGCGTTCCATCACAGAGGCCATTGAAGAAGTTTTAAAATCCAAAGGCCTGCAAGACCTGCGATGTGTGGCTCAGGCTTACGATGGGTCCTCCGTCATGTAGCGGTGCTGTTCGGGGTGTTCAGGCTCAATTTCGTGTGAAGCATCCAGAAGCAGTGTATGTGCACTGCTATGCACATGAACTGAATTTGGTGCTTTGTCACACTTGTAGGGCTGTGCCAGAAGCCATAGATTTCTTCGACACACTGGAGAGTGTGTACTGTTTCTTCAGTGTGTCTTTAATAAATCATCAGTCTTTCTCTGACACACAAAAAGCCTTGGGCTTAGAGAAGAGTGAGCTTGTTCAGCTCTCGAAGACGCGATGGGCATGCCAGCTCTTATCAGTCACTGCTGTGATCGCAAATCTGCCAGCATTGTTGAAGTGCCTCAGGGAAATGACCACTACTACCACAGCAATTGGACTGCTTTCCAAACTTTCAAGACTTTCAAATGTCTATATGCTTGTTATGTTTAAAGCCTTGCTGTCCACTACAGAGGGATTACACAAGTACCTTCAAAAAGAGGATGTGGACTTAGCGCAAGCTACATTTTGTGGTGTTGGTGCAGAGCTAATGAAAGGCATCAAAGCTTGCCATCCAGCAGCAAATGACTTCCTGTGTGAAGAATCTCTAGAGCTGATTGCTAAACACTATAACATGAAGGTCAGTAAAGAAGAGGTTGCAGTGGCTAGACAGTTCCTGATCAAAAGAAGAGATGAAGGTGTCATTTCAGATATGGCAAGTGTATACAAACTCCTTGACCCTGACATGTTCCCAAGCCTGAGATCAGTCTTTAAAGCAGCACTAACGATTCCTGTCAGCAGCTGCAGTTGCGAAAGATCATTCAGTGCACTGCGTCGCCTACACACATGGTTGAGAGAACCATGGGTCAGCAGAGGCTCAATTACCTGGCAGTGATGTCCATTGAGAGGGGAATTGTGGGTGTCACAGACCATAACAGTGTCATGAACCAATTTGCAATGCTCAAACCAAGAAAATACCCTTTAATGATACCCAGCAAGAAAACAGCAAGTGATGAGAAAGACAACAGCATGTGATGAGAAAGACAACAGCAAGTGATGAGAGAGAGAGAAAACAGCAAGTGATGAGAAAGACAACAGCAAGTGGTGAGAAAGACAACAGCAAGTGGTGAGAAAGACAACAGCAAGTGGTGAGAAAGACAACAGCAAGTGGTGAGAAAGACAACAGCAAGTGATGAGAGAGAGACAACAGCAAGTGATGAGAAAGACAACAGCAAGTGGTGAGAAAGACAACAGCAAGTGGTGAGAAAGACAACAGCAAGTGGTGAGAAAGACAACAGCAAGTGGTGAGAAAGACAACAGCAAGTGGTGAGAAAGACAACAGCAAGTGGTGAGAAAGACAACAGCAAGTGGTGAGAAAGACAACAGCAAGTGGTGAGAAAGACAACAGCAAGTGATGAGAAAGACAACAGCAAGTGGTGAGAAAGACAACAGCAAGTGATGAGAAAGACAACAGCAAGTGGTGAGAAAGACAACAGCAAGTGATGAGAAAGACAACAGCAAGTGATGAGAAAGACAACAGCAAGTGATGAGAAAGACAACAGCAAGTGATGAGAAAGACAACAGCAAGTGGTGAGAAAGACAACAGCAAGTGATGAGAAAGACAACAGCAAGTGATGAGAAAGACAACAGCAAGTGATGAGAAAGACAACAGCAAGTGGTGAGAAAGACAACAGCAAGTGATGAGAAAGACAACAGCAAGTGATGAGAAAGACAACAGCAAGTGATGAGAAAGACAACAGCAAGTGATGAGAAAGACAACAGCAAGTGATGAGAAAGACAACAGCAAGTGATGAGAAAGACAACAGCAAGTGATGAGAAAGACAACAGCAAGTGATGAGAAAGACAACAGCAAGTGATGAGAAAGACAACAGCAAGTGATGAGAAAGACAACAGCAAGTGATGAGAAAGACAACAGCAAGTGATGAGAAAGACAACAGCAAGTGGTGAGAAAGACAACAGCAAGTGGTGAGGAAAGACAACAGCAAGTGATGAGAAAGACAACAGCAAGTGGTGAGAAAGACAACAGCAAGTGGTGAGGAAAGACAACAGCAAGTGGTGAGAAGAAACAGCAAGTGATGAGAAAGACAACAGCAAGTGGTGAGAAAGACAACAGCAAGTGATAGAAGACAACAGCAAGTGATGAAAGACAACAGCAAGTGATGAGAAAGACAACAGCAAGTGATGAGAGAGAGCAACAGCAGGCTGATTGAGGAAAGACATACAGCAAGGTGTATGAGAGACAACAGCAGTGATGAGAGAGAACACAGACAGCAAAGTGGTGAGAGAGAGAAGACAACAGCAAGTGATGAGAAAGACAACAGAAGTGGTGGAGAGCAACAGCAAGTGGTAGAAACAACAGCAAGTGGTGAGGAAGACAACAGCAAGTGGTGAGGAAGACAACGGCAAGTGGTGAAGACAACAGCAGGTGGTGAGAAAGACAACAGCAAGTGATGGGGGAGACAACAGCAGTGATGAGAAGCAACAGGAAGTGATGAAGACAACAGCAAGTGGTGAGAAAGACAACAGCAAGTGATGAAAGAGAGAGAAACAGCGATTGGTGCAAGAGACAACAGGCAGATGGTGAGAGACAACAGGCAGTGTTAGTGAGCGAGGCGACAGCAAGATGGTCGGAGCAACAGCAGTGATGAGAAAACAACAGGAAGTGGTGGAGCAACAGCAAGTGGTGAAACAACAGCAGGTGGTGAGAAAGACAACAGCAGATGAGAAAGACAAACGGCAGGTGGTGAGAAAGACAACAGCAAGTGATGAGGAAGACAAGAGCAGTGGTGAGAAGACAACAGCAAGTGGTGGAGAGACAACAGCAAGTGATGAGAAGACAACAGCCAGTGGTAGAAACAACAGCAAGTGGTGAAAGACAACAGCAAGTGGTGAGAAAGACAACAGCAAGTGGTGAGAAGACAACAGCCAGTGGTGAGAGACAACAGCAAGTGATGAGAAAGACAACAGCAAGTGGTGGGACAACAGCAAGTGGTGAGAGACAACAGCAAGTGGTGAGAAGACAACAGCAGGTGGTGGAGACAACAGCAAGTGGTAGAGCAACAGCAAGTGGTGAAAGACAACAGCAAGTGGTAGAAGGACAACAGCAAGTGGTGGAGCAAGTGGTGGAGAGACAACAGCAGGTGATTGGGAACAGCAAGTGGTGGGAGAGACAACAGGCAGGTGGTGGGGAGAAGCAACAGTAAGTGATAAAGAGAGGAGAACAAGACAATTGGTAAAGAGGAGTAAACAGCCGGTGGCTGGAGCAACAGGGCGGGAGATGGTAGAAAAGACAACAGCAAGTGGTGGAAAAGACAACAGGCAAGTGGGGTAAAAACAGCAAACAGCAAGTGATGAGAAAGCAACAGCAAGTGATGGGAGAGACAGCAACAGCAAGTGGTGGAAAGACAACAGCAAGTGATGAGAGAGAGAAACAGCAAGTGGTAAAGAAAGCAACAGCAAGTGGTGGGGAGAGCAACAGCAAGTGATCAGGAAAGACAACAGCAAGTGATGGAGAAAGACAACAGCAAGTGATGAGAGAAAACAGCAGGTGGTGAGGGGCAACAGCAAGTGATGAGAAAGACAGACAGCAGTAAAGACAACAGCAAGTGATGGAGAGGGAGCAAACAGGCAAGAATAAAGTGAGAAAGACAACAGCAAGTGATGGGGAAAGACAACAGCAAGTGATAAGGAGAAAGAACAACAGACAAGTGATAAAGAAGAAAACAGCAAGTGGTCAAAGACAACAGCAGTAATAGAGAAAGGAGACAAACAGGCAAGTAATAATAAGAAAGACAACAGCAAGTGATCAGAGAGCAAACAGCAAGTGGTAGAAAAAGACAACAGCAAGTGATGAGAGAGAACACAGTGGTGAGAAAGACAACAGGCAATGATGGGGAGAGACAACAGCAAGTGGAGAGCAGAACAACAAGCAAGTGATGGGGAAAGACAACAGCAAGTGGTGAGAAGAGACAGAAGCAGGGCAAGTAAATAAAGAAGAAAAACGGCAGTAGTGAGAAAGACAACAGCAAGTGGTGGAGAAGACAACAGCAAGTGATAGAAAGACAACAGCAAGTGATAAGAAGAAAAACAGCAAGTGATGAGGAAAAGACAACAGCAAGTGATAAAGAGAGAACAGCAGGGAGTGATGAGAGAGCAGACAGCAAGTGATGAGGGAGACAGCAAGTGATAGAGAAACAACAGCAAGTGATAGAGAGAAAAAGAACGGCAGATAATCAGAGGACAACGAGCAAGTGATGAGCGAAGACAACGGCAAGTGATGAGGAGAGAGGACAACAGGTGGTGAAAAGACAAACAGGCAGTGATGAGAAACAACAGCAAGTGATGGGAAAACAACGGGGCAGATGATGGAGAAGCAACAGCAAGTGATGAGAGAGAGAAAACGACCACCAGTGTGGTCAAAGACAACGAGCAAGTGATGAGAGAGCGAGAAAACGGCAGTGGCAGATGAGAAAGACAACAGCAAGTGATTGAAGACAGCGGCAAGTGATGAGAAGAGACAACAGCAAGTGGTGAGAAAGACAACAGCAAGTGATGAGAGAAAGAGAGAAAACGGCAAGATGGCGTTAGAGAAGACAACAGCAAGTGATGAGAAAGACAACAGCAAGTGATGAGAAAGACAACAGCAAGTGATGGGAAACAACAGGCAAGATGGTCGAAGACAACAGCAAGTGGTGAAGAGAAACAAGCAGCAGGTGGTCGAGAAAGACAACGGCGAGTGATGAAGAGAGACAACAGCAAGTGATGAGAGAACGGCAGTGATGGGGAGAGCAACAGCAAGTGATAAAGAGAAAACGGCAGTGATAGAAAAGACAACAGCAGGTGATGGGAGAGCAACAGCAAGTGATAGAAGAGGAGAAAATACAGCAAGTGGTGGGAAAGACAACGGCAGAGTGGTGAGAAAGACAACGGCGAGTGAAGAGAGAGACAACAGCAAGTGATGAGAAAGACAACAGCAAGTGGTGAGAAAGACAACAGCAAGTGATGAGAAAGACAACAGCAAGTGATGAAGAGAGAAAACAGCAAGATGATGAGAAAGACAACAGCAAGTGATGAGAAAGACAACAGCAAGTGATGAGAAGAGACAAACAGCAAGTGATGAGAAAGACAACAGCAAGTGATGAGAGAAAGACAACAGCAAGTGATGATGAAAGACAACAGCAAGTGATGAGAAAGACAACAGCAAGTGGTGAGAACAGACAACAGCAAGTGATGAGAAAGACAACAGCAAGTGATGAGAAAGACAACAGCAAGTGATGAGAAAGACAACAGCAAGTGATGAAGAAGACAACAGCAAGTGATGAGAAAGACAACAGCAAGTGATGAGAAAGACAACAGCAAGTGATGAGAAAGACAACAGCAAGTGATGAGAGAAGACAACAGCAAGTGATGAGAAGCAACAGCAAGTGATAGAAGAAAGACAACAGCAAGTGATGAGAAGAGAACAGCAAGGGTGAGAAAGACAACAGCAAGTGATGAGAGAGAAAGACAACAGCAAGTGATGAGAAAGACAACAGCAAGTGATGAGAAAGACAACAGCAAGTGATGAGAGAGACAACAGCAAGTGATGAAGAGAAAACAGAAGTGGTGAGAAATGACAACAGCAAAGTGGTGAAGAGAAGACAACAGCAAAGTGGTGAGAGAGAAACAGACAACAGCAAAGTGGTGACAGAGTAATATAACAAATATAGAAGGACACACAAGAGGTGAATAGTGTATGTTGACTGTGTGTGTGTGAGAGTGTGAGAGTGAGAGAGTGTGAGAGTGAGAGTATGTGTGTGTGCATAATGTTAAAGATGTATTTTGACTGAAAGTAAATTGTTACTGTAATAATAATAATAAAAAAAACTCTTCGAGTGATCCCTGTATTTACATAAAATGGTCTGGGCTAAGCCCCGAATGTCCTTCAATGCTGGAAACGCCCCTGGTAAGGCACCAGCGGTTTTGCCCTCAAAAATAATATGACGTCTACGGGTAGGTCACGTGACATTAATTCGCCTGAGGGAACTATGTATGGCACGGATAGGCTAACGTTAGATAACCCTCTTTATTTCTTATATCTAGATATTATGGACAAACATCTATGTGTTCTAATGTAGCCTCTGACATTAGTTATATTGTTGTGTGAGATGTGAAAAAAACCTCAGGGACAGTGATAATCACTTTTGGGGCTGGTGTACACGGAGTATAAAAATGTGAGTGGCTCTGTTGCCAGGTACTGGTTGCACGCAGCTGGGTCCTGCTGCATTGTAAACTCAAGGTGGTGCAGTTAATGGTAATAGTGTTCGGGACTGATTGAGATGTGTACATTGGCATGTTTGTGGGATGGCAGCAGAGTATTGAATACGTTCTCTGGTTTTCTCTATGGTGCTCACCTGGCCCTCCAGATGGCTGCCAGGTATCGTTCCATATTTCAACAGTCTTGGTTAACGGGGTACTGAAATTGCTTGTTGCTGAAGCTGATGTTTTCAGTTTGTTTCCTAGGGGCTGCATATTCTCATGAGGATGAGTGAAGAAGATGTGTAGTTAAGTGCTCCAAATCTCCTGGGGTATGTATGATTTTAAGTTAATCTTCAGTTTGTTTTCTCATTCTGTAAGCCCTATGTAGAGTGCCGAGGATCGACGATCACTCAATAGGCCAAAACGCGGAAGTGAGCTAGCATTTTAGCATTCCGGCACCCTCGCTCTTATGAAGCCTATGGGGTTTTTGGGATGGGTATTTGCTGAATCGCCTGAAATAAGGTCTTGTGCGTGCAACAGAGCCTCTTCTAAATCTTTTTGATCTTTTGATATACTGACATGGAGAACTTCATTTATATACCTGCTGTGGTTCTAATTTATAAATCTTCCTCTTTGTTCAAGGGAAGGGTCTTCAGAGCGACTGAAGGAGCAAAATCATGTTCAGCCGTTACCTTTGACCTTCATCCAAACAGACCAACTCTCACAATTGAGGACAAACAGGTGAGCTGTGAATGACCTGGTTGAAGCTGTCGTCTCAAATGCATTATGCGATATATGTGATTTGTTGTGTCTTGCAGTTGATTTAAAGTCTCTCCATGGATCCAATTTGAGCATATGGCCAGTGAATGATGCTTTATTTCTTATCTTTATTGGGTTATTTTTCATTCTTCTTTTTCTGTTCTAAATCTACAGTTTGTGAATTCCAGTATCTAAGATCAATATGGCTTCCAGCAGTGCAGATTTGAGTCTCACGTTCTCCCAATTAGAATTTTAGTTGCTGCTAATGTGATTGGCACTGATATGTGTTTAAACCATGTACTGTCTGATGTGGCCACTCTATTTCAATTTGGAAGTGCTGGTGTGTGTGTATATGTGCATTTACCAGTGGTACCTTGTTCCAGGGCATCTCCAGGTTTCTCCAGCTGTACCTCCGAGGAAGATGTTCTGATGGTTCCTGCTCAGCAGGAATCTCTGTGTAGCCTCAGTATTCTTCGATTCATTCTTTAAAGCCAAACACATTATGGCTTTCATCTTTACTTTCAGAGTCTTGTTTTCACATTCTTCTTTAAATGTCGGACGGAAATAGATATTTTGTTTCGGAGGACTGGAGGCAAAGGAACTGAAGCTCAAAGAGGACTGGAGAAGCAAAAGGACTGGAGGCAGAAGAACCTGAACAAAAGGACTGAACCAAAGAACTGAAGCCAAAGGTGAACTTTCGAACTGAAGTGAAGACATTCCATCCATCCATCCATCCATTCCATCCATTCCATCCATCCATCCATCCATCCATCCATCCATCCATCCATCCATTCCATTCCATCCATTCCATTCCATCCATCCATTCCATCCATTCCATCCATCCATCCATCCATCCATCCATCCATCCATCCATCCATCCATCCATCCATTCCATCCATCCATCCATCCATCCATCCATCCATCCATCCATCCATCCATCCATTCCATCCATCCATCCATCCATCCATCCATCCATTCCATTCCATTCCATTCCATTCCATCCATCCATCCATTCCATCCATTCCATTCCATTCCATTCCATTCCATTCCATCCATCCATCCATTCCATCCATCCATTCCATCCATCCATCCATCCATCCATTCCATCCATCCATCCATCCATTCCATCCATCCATTCCATCCATCCATCCATCCATCCATCCATCCATCCATCCATCCATCCATCCATCCATCCATCCATCCATCCATCCATCCATCCATCCATCCATCCATCCATCCATCCATCCATCCATCCATCCATTGAGGACCCATGGCGCCCGCCCTTGCTCCCCTTTCAGTGTGGCCTGGCGCGGGCGCCATGGTCCCCATGGCGCCCGCCCTTGCTCCCCTTTCAGTGTGGCCTCGGGCGGGCGCCAGTGGTCCCATGGCGCCCGCCCTTGCTCCCCTTTCAGTGTGGCCTGGACGGGCGCCATGGTCCCCATGGCGCCCGCCCTTGCTCCCCTTTCAGTGTGGCCTCGGCGCGGGCGCCATGGTCCCCATGGCGCCCGCCCTTGCTCCCCTTTCAGTGTGGCCTCGGAGGCGGGCGCCATGGTCCCCATGGCGCCCGCCCTTGCTCCCCTTTCAGTGTGGCCTCGGGCGGCGCCATGGTCCCCATGGCGCCCGCCCTTGCTCCCCTTTCAGTGTGGCCTCGCGGGCGCCATGGTCCCCATGGCGCCCGCCCTTGCTCCCCTTTCAGTGTGGCCTCGGGCGGGCGCCATGGTCCCCATGGCGCCCGCCCTTGCTCCCCTTTCAGTGTGGCCTCGGGCGGGCGCCATGGTCCCCATGGCGCCCGCCCTTGCTCCCCTTTCAGTGTGGCCTCGGGCGGGCGCCATGGTCCCCATGGCGCCCGCCCTTGCTCCCCTTTCAGTGTGGCCTCGGGCGGGCGCCATGGTCCCCATGGCGCCCGCCCTTGCTCCCCTTTCAGTGTGGCCTCGGGCGGGCGCCATGGTCCCCATGGCGCCCGCCCTTGCTCCCCTTTCAGTGTGGCCTCGGGCGGGCGCCATGGTCCCCATGGCGCCCGCCCTTGCTCCCCTTTCAGTGTGGCCTCGGGCGGGCGCCATGGTCCCCATGGCGCCCGCCCTTGCTCCCCTTTCAGTGTGGCCTCGGGCGGGCGCCATGGTCCCCATGGCGCCCGCCCTTGCTCCCCTTTTCAGTGTGGCCTCGGGCGGGCGCCATGGTCCCCATGGCGCCCGCCCTTGCTCCCCTTTCAGTGTGGCCTCGCGGCGGGGCGCCATGGTCCCCATGGCGCCCGCCCTTGCTCCCCTTTCAGTGTGGCCTCGGGCGGGCGCCATGGTCCCCATGGCGCCCGCCCTTGCTCCCCTTTCAGTGTGGCCTCGGGCGGGGCGCCATGGTCCCCATGGCGCCCGCCCTTGCTCCCCTTTCAGTGTGGCCTCGGGCGGGCGCCATGGTCCCCATGGCGCCCGCCCTTGCTCCCCTTTCAGTGTGGCCTCGGGCGGGCGCCATGGTCCCCATGGCGCCCGCCCTTGCTCCCCTTTCAGTGTGGCCTCGGGCGGGCGCCATGGTCCCATGGCGCCCGCCCTTGCTCCCCTTTCAGTGTGGCCTCGGGCGGGCGCCATGGTCCCCATGGCGCCCGCCCTTGCTCCCCTTTCAGTGTGGCCTCGGGCGGGCGCCATGGTCCCCATGGCGCCCGCCCTTGCTCCCCTTTCAGTGTGGCCTCGGGCGGGCGCCATGGTCCCCATGGCGCCCGCCCTTGCTCCCCTTTCAGTGTGGCCTCGGGCGGGCGCCATGGTCCCCGAAATGGAAATCGGAGATATACATCTTGTTCGGCTTGAGCCAGGGATCGCAGTGATGCGAAAATCGTGATTCTAGCTCAAACGGTCTAGGAGTTATGCGCAATTTACTTTTCGATTTTTTACCGTCCCCCCAGGGGGCCATGTGGAGGAGTGGGAGGAGTTGGATCTGGATCCGACTCCTCCCATGTGGAGGAGTGGGAGGAGTGGGATCTGGATCCGACTCCTCCCATGTGGAGGAGTGGGAGGAGTTGGATCTGGATCCGACTCCTCCCTGTGGATTTCATGTTCTGCACACCACTTTACCATGGAAGCTTGTTTCTTTTTTCTTGAAAATGGAAAAAAAATGTAAGCCCTCCAGTCTGCTTCTATTTTAAAGTCCCTGTAAAGTCAAAATTAAGTATGTGTTCTGAGTTTGTCACACCACAGAAAAATGTGTTATTAGCCACCCAGCCAAATTTGAATGATAAAAAAAGCCTACAAGTACATAAAATAAGCTATCAAAATCTTGAAAAATGAGCAGTTACCTCTGTTCTCAAACGCTGTGTGGCTGGCTGCGTGGAAGCCACGCCCACTCGCGTGAAAGCTGTCGACGGTGAATATTAGCCTGATACCAGAGCCCTGTTTAACGGTCTAATTGCACATTTCAGTACTTCACAGTTCTCAGGCTTTGTAATACGTTTTAGCAATACATATGTAATATTTATAATGTGTTTAGAACTTTTTTGTAGAATTGCCTTTATAGGGACTTTAAGTCTTATCTCTCTGATTCAGATACATCATTTTTCCGTGTTCTCCACTCTATAAACATTTGGCGTTCGAAAAAGTCGAGTTTTCAGTAACCACGATCAAAACACAATATTTTTGTCGTTGTGTAGTTTGACCTGCATCTTGTTTGTTTAGAGTCCCTCATAGGTGATGAACATCCGCTGCAGTCATTCAGGTGTGGAGCTCTGTTTTTAAACATCACCTTTTCATAAGCTTTAATCACTGACCTAGAGTCAGCTCCCAAAGTCAAACACACTGAATCATAACTGTACATTCCCCAACATGACGAGCCATCGACCAACACCTACAGGAGTTACTCACTGAATATTCTTCATCACAAAGGAAACTAATGCATCAGGGAATGCATGTGAATATGTGTGTGTGTGTCTGCACAGATGTTTCTGTATGTGGAAGCGTGAAACTGATTCCAGTGTGTGTTCACTTGTGTCCCAGCGGATGAGTGTCAGGGTTCTGGAGAAGAACGGCTCCGGTTACTGGGAAAAACACACACCATTCTCTTGTGTTGTCATTTTGTGTCAGAGTTTAACTGGAACACTTTATTCAATTCATTTTTTATTAAGTCGTATCATGTTTGATACATCCGGCTTACGAGAGTATGCGATAAACAGCTCAATTTTATTCAGAGGCCCAAAAATATGGAATTTGCTACATATGCTGATATATATACGTCCAAAAAGTATGAAAACAATGAGATCTGTATAACAATATAGCAGTTCTTAAAATGCATAAATATCTTTATAAAAATCACATGAAGACACGGTGAAGCTTGAAGCCTGAAGGGGAACGTTTGTACAATTACACTAGAAAACTTGTACTTGTTAAACCCTGTGCTACGTCCTCGGAGACAGAAGTATACTGTGTGTGTTCAGGTTTATCAAAAAAGTTGTGATTATTTTAGAGGTCTTAGATGTATTAATAAAAATAAAATGGATTTATAGACCAGTTTAGATAATGTTTGATAAAAGAATCAGTTTCAGACAAACTCCCACACACACTCTCCTGTTCCTGCAGCCAATCAGAGCAAACGCTCCTCTATATAGGGTGTGTTAAATCCTGCTGATCTGATACACACACACACACTCCAGTCCTGCTGATCGGACACACCGGTGAGTTGAGTTATGCTGATACACAAGCTCATGCATGTCTGAAAATAATCTAGATGCACAATATTAATGAGGAGATGATCTGTGCAATGCAAACTCTGCAATGATGCTGAAGATGTGCAGTCAATAATATATATCAATAATATAACATCATGCTTCATATGCAACTGTTTCCAAGTGGTTGCATTATTGCATGCTGTTTTTAATTAACCATGAGAACGCAACATTTTTAATGTACTTGTCATTCTGATGGATTTATTTAGTTTAATATTTCATTTTTATTGTTTAGATGTGTGCTACTGTTAATTTTTGACTTGTTGCATTATGCTACTTCCAGATTATTTCTCTGGGAAGATTTTTTATTTTATTCTCTTTATTGGGATATGTTGGATTATGTTGTTTGTTTTAAACCCCTTGCTCTGGGAATATTTATATTTTATTTTATTTGGATATGTTGATCATTTCAGATCATATGCTCTGGGGAGATTTTTATTTTATTTTAGTAAATTGGATTATGTTGGGATGACTTATTTATTTATTGACAAGTTGGATAATGTTGAGTGGAAACATTTTAATGAGACATGTTTGAGATCTCTAACTTTGGATTGCAGACGTCTGGCATCTTGAGAACGTTGTTGAGATGCCTTTATTACACACACACACATCTCCGTCTCCGCTGCTAGGCTGTTCTGTCCTGACCTGGGATGTTATAGGAAATTAATTTTATAGAAAACTAATTTTTCCAGGAAATTTCTCCATTGTGAACTTCCAAAACAAATCTCGAGTTTCCTGCTTTTAATGACATGATCTGTGTTTCAGCGTCTGAAGGAGAAATGTGTGTGTTCTGCAGTCTGAGTTTAACACTAGCTTTAGCAGCGCTCACAGTTTGTGTAAGTGTGCTTCATAACCACACACACACATGTTAATGGTGTCGTGTCCCGACTGAACTCTGTGTGTGTTCTCTTGTCCCCCAGAGAGCCCCTCAGGACAGGACAGGTGCAGATGCTTCCTTCTGAGCTTTATTACATTAATCTTCACATTAATATTCTCAGCAGTGCCGCAGTGTGATCTGATCTCAGGCCTGTGTTTGTGTTCCTGGCAGGAGTTTTGTGTCTGAATGGTGGGACGTCCTTCTCTCTGTCGGGGACGGCACATCATCTGTCTCTGTCCTGACGGCTTCAGCGGCTCCAGCTGTGAGACAGGTGTGTGTGTGTGTGAGTGAGAGAGACTGTACATGTTTTTCTATCCCGGTGGGGACTTAAAGGGATAACGTACTCCACCCATAAAATTCTGTCATTTTGGCACCAACGGGATAGATCACTTTGAAAAAAATTTTGGTGTGTTTTATCTTACTTCAAGGGCATCCAAGATGTAGGTGTCTTTGTTTTCACAGTATTTTCAATTTTGGTATTTTTAGGTCAAAGCGTTCTTGTCTGTCAGTCATATAATGGAGGTCTATGGTCACCACCTCAAAGAGCATGCACAGAGAAGTCCAGATTAAACATGATTTAATGACTCGTAAATGTAAGTACACATTGATGGCCTAAGACACGAACGAGCGGTTTGTGTGAGAAAATGAACCGCTTTTTATATCGCTTTTACCTCTTGTAATCACAGCCACAAACGCTAGTGACCATAGACCTGCATTATGTTTAAAAATATAAAAATTGGAAATACTGCTGAAACAAAGACACCTACATCTTGGATGCCCTTGAGGTAAGATAAAACATACCAAAAATTAACTTCAAAGTGAACTATCACTTTAAACCTGAATGCACACAGACTCATGGGGACTCGTGTCACTGTGAAGTCCCCATAAAACACGCTTATAAATCATACAGAATTATTTTTATTTTAAAATGTAAAAATGCAGAATGTTTCTTGTGATGGATAGGTCTAATGTGTAAGAAGAGAGAATACAGTATGTACAGTATAAAAACCATTACATCTGTGGAGAGTCCTCACAAAGATAGTAAACCAGATGTGTGTGTGTGTGTGATGATGTTTTCTGGTAGATGAGTTCGATGTCCTGCTCTGACGGGGCCGGCTTCCACAGAGGTCCTGTGTCTGTCTCAGCCAGTGGGCGGGAATGTCTGGAACTGGGTCGACACAAACACTGCAGGCGAGCTTGAGCTAAAACAGATCTGTTACTGTGACCCGGCGGCGATGAATCAACACGAGATCAACATGCCTTTGTCCTGAAGACTGGAATATTATTAGAACAAGAAAACAAGTTTATGGGGCGCAATTCATGAGCAGATCTCACAAAACATGCTAATACCTGACATGTCCTGGGCAAACTTCACCCCAAAATTTGAAAAAATAATTGACATATTAAATGTAAATAAATGTAACCCATTTAAAAAAAAAAAAGACAATAGTTGTTTTAACTACCTTTTAAATAAATAATGATGTAATAATAATAGTTAATTTATACTTTATTTGATCGTTTTGAATATAGAAAATTAAGCCTTTTTGCATTTTGACATGATATTATTTTTATGTTTGACATTAAACACCATGAAACATATTTGCCCCATTATTAATCATTTATATTTTACTGTTTCAAAGTAAACCAATTTGTATACAATGAATATTTTATTTTTATTTAATTTTTTATAATTTTGCATTAAAAAATAAGCTTTTTTGGACGAGTAATACTGTTTTGCATTTTGACATTATTAAACACAATGAAACACATGTACCCCATCAACATTTATTTATTTACTTTTTTTTAAAGTAAATCAATACTGCTATACAATTAATGAAATATTTTTGTATTGTGATATTATTTTCATTATAATTAAACACATTTGCCACATTAACATTTATTTATATTTTACTGTCAGTACTTTTATACAATTATTTTATAAAATTTTCAACATGATGTATAAATATAATTTTTTGTGCATGACATTACAGTACAGTGAGAATTTGTTCACAGTGCAAAGCAATTCATTTTTTACTTTTCATTTTGGAGTGAAATATGACCCGCACATGTTCTTGATTATATTTGCAGTATTCCCCTTTATTCTTAAGTCTCAGACATGAAGATTTTCTGCAGAAATATTCACAAACACACCTTCACACACACACACACCTGCCCGAGCCTGTGCCGCTCATACATTCCAGTGTTGTCTGGGATATTCCTGCTTATGTAAATGTGCTTATTCGTGTTCATTTCTCTTCATCATGTCAGTTTCATCCATCATAACTTACTGTACATGTTCCAACATCCACAGCAACCCAGACTTCAGCCGCAAGCCGTGGTGTTTCGTGGAGAAGGAGTCCAGGATCATCCGAGAGGACTGTCGATATTCCCAGATGCACACAAGATCTCAGTACTGACTCTGTCTTTTACACTCTATCTATCAGAGATGGGCATAAATGCATGAAAATCTATTTTAAACAGAAAACTGTGTGAATATGAGTTCTCTTTTGCACTTTTAATAACTCTTCTTTAACATCAAGCACGTCCCACTATTTATTACTCATCCGTCCGTCGTCCGTGTTTCTCTTATCGCTTTAATGTGGCGATAACTCCAGCTCCACTGGAAGCTGCACTTTGCATGTGTGATATATAAATAATATAGAAAGACATAAATCAAGTTCCATGATATATATCGTCATATCGCCCAGTTTTTAAGGACATGAAGATTTCTTTTTCAAGTAAAAGTTTAAACGTATCATTTTGGTGACCAAAGATGAGTCAAATGATTGACTACCTTTTAGCAATACGTAACTGAACGAAAAGAGCATG
>JAQIUQ010005847.1:132500-182500 GCA_030378365.1 Hybognathus amarus | reverse complement strand
TGCCCTGACATTTGTGCTTTCAACTGAATTAACTGAATGCTAAGTTTTCAAAAGTACTGTTTATGAAGTTTGAGTTCAAAAGTATGTGAAGTTTACTTCATATATGTAAAAATACTATTATCTTCCTGTATGTCTGTGCTTAGCTATCCCTGACAAACGAATATGTTGGATTATTTGTTTATGCGTTCTTTTATCCTAGATTTTGTAATTATTGAACAGCTAGGAAAACATTTTGGAATCTTGACAAGGCATTTCTATCTTGAAGTAATTTCTAAATTAATCCAAGTCCATCCAGAATATTTTGCATTGATATTTATTTGTTTATTTATTTAAAACACTAATTATTAGTTTTTGCCAGAAATCCATTTATCACCAAATTCAACCCTGAAGTGTCTGAATGGATAACGATATGGCAGCGGCTGCCCAACATGCTTTGTACAAAGCCAAATAATGGTCCTTCTATTCCTCTGGTGTGTAGGTTCCTGAGGCTATCGCTAAATGTCAGCGAGCAGGCATCACGGTCCGCATGGTCACTGGAGACAACATAAACACGGCTCGTGCCATTGCCACCAAATGTGGAATCCTTTTGCCTGGAGAGGACTTTCTGTGTATGGAGGGCAAAGACTTCAACCAGCAAATTCGTAATGACAAAGGAGAGGTAAAAAGTTTAACTTTAACTACAGATGTCTGAAGCGACATAGAAAGTGCTTATTTTAGTGTTGACTTTATCTTTAGGTTGAGCAAGAGCGTCTCGACAAGGTCTGGCCCAAACTGCGTGTTCTTGCTCGTTCTTCCCCAACAGATAAACACACTTTGGTTAAAGGTAAGATTTGTACGGATAGTTTGGTGATATTTTAGTCCACACTTCCACTACTAACCCCAGTTTTGTATTACATCAATGTATTATAATATTAAATAAGTTGTACAAAAACCCACTGGAGGGGAGTTGGTGTTTCCTCACATCATTATGAGCCCTATGTCACATATTTTGGTTTGCCCTGAGGCAGTTCCTGTGTTGTTGTCTTTTAGGCATCATTGACAGCACAGTTGGAGAAACGAGACAGGTGGTGGCTGTGACTGGAGACGGCACTAACGACGGCCCTGCCCTTAAAAAAGCAGATGTTGGCTTTGCTATGGTAAATCATGTATTTTTTTGTTTGCTTGTTTTACTCCCGATTTTGAGTCTGTTCAGTCCACTTCGTTTTGCTAATAAAATGACTGTCTTGTGGCTAATTTGTCTTTGTATTGTGAGAGTCTGTTGCAAGGGAGTGTCTGGCTTGTTTAATGGGGGTTTGTCAGCCAATGATCTGCAAAGATTGCTTGAATAACCCACAGAGGTTGCGTCCTAATCCTTACCCAGTATCTCTTGCTCTCGGCCAAGCCAGAATGCCACAGGGCATCATCACGGCATGCTGATAAGTGGCTGACCCCTACTTGAACACTTTCAATCGATTTCGCGTGTTTGAATAGAGTGCCGAAGTTATGGTGTCACTTTGTAGGACAACTCGGAAGCTAGCAGGGCACGGGTTCCCTCGAATCGAAAAGCTATGCATTTTCCCCATACACTTTTGGAAAATCGCAAAAAATTAAATCTGTGTTCAACAAAGAGTTTTGTCTATCAAGAAAATCTTTACAATTTAATCCAAAATGCATACATTTTGAAGCCTATATAAAGTTTTTAAAAAACATAAGCAGACACAATAAAGTTTAAAAAACCACTCGCAGGTTATAACTGGTGTGTTTTAGGTCATAGATCAAAACTTATCTAATTAAAATATTTAGAGGATTTGTTAACCACAGACCTTATTTCAGGCGATTTATCAAAAACCCATTCAAAAAACTTTAGGGCGAGGGAACCGGAAGTGCTAAATTGCCTACAAAGTGACTTCGTAACTTCAGCACTCTATAGTGCACGCTCTCAGTGGGCGTGGTCACGTTAACACGTCACACGCTATAATTAGCTGAAAGGAAAAAGACTGACATCTCTCTCTTTTCATACAGATTACATAAAATTGAGAATACTTGTTTTTTTATATAAATTACTTTATTTAAACAAAGAGAATTTCAGAATGTGTGACAAGTATTTACTTAGTTCATTTGCGGATGCATTTCAGAATGAACTTCACTGACAGAAAGAAGGCAAAATTCGCATCATGTTTTTTTTTTTATTTGACAAAAAGCAGAACACTTTTTATTGTGAGTATCCACAGGTTAGGTTCCTTTTTCAACCTTCCTGTTAATGGGATCCATCTCATTCCTGAGAATGAGTCTGCATCTCCAGTCATTAGACCGCTGTGATATTTACACAGAAGCTCTAAAAACAGCTTCTTTCTTTATCTTACAGGGTATTGCAGGGACAGATGTTGCAAAGGAGGCCTCTGACATCATCCTTACCGATGATAACTTCACCAGTATCGTCAAAGCTGTGATGTGGGGCGTAATGTCTATGACAGCATCTCTAAATTTCTGCAGTTTCAACTGACTGTCAATGTGGTGGCTGTAATTGTTGCCTTTCACCGGGGCATGCATCACACAGGTACATTTAACATCCTCTAGTTTAACTTCCTGGGACCCAACATTGACTTTTTATATACCATTATATGATTATTTTGTGTTTTTAGATAACACATTTTTGAGGGAAGGAACATATTGATTTAAAAGGGATATTTTACAGACACGCACACACACACACAGAGCACATCAGGTCTTTTATAAAAATAAAGCAAGATCCTACAGGTAAAAAAGTACTGAAAATTCATATAATTATCTGTAAATAATTTGTAAATAGACGATGAGACAAAAATGTGTTATAATTAAAATATAATCAACAATCAAACAAACATAAAATCAACAAATGAGAGAACATTATCATTGTATGTCTAAAATCCCAAGATGTCCTCTTTAATATAAATATCCGGACTTAAAAATTATCAAATGTTCTCAGAGAAATAACTACTGGAGAAGTTTAAAAATAAATTGCTCAGTTTCAGGAAAATAAACAGTATAAATAGAGTATTTGGTGACTGAGGATGGCATTTAAGGGAGGCAATTCGTCATAATAAACCATGAGAACAGAACTCTTCAAGTAAAGTCAAGGTATTTTATATTCATTGGAATATACTCTGGCCATTTAGTCCTGGTGCCAGACTTTGGCTAATCTGAAGCTGGACAGTCTTATTGTGTCCCTCCCTAACTACATTACAAATGACAATGCTGAAGTAATGTCCTTTCTGAAGTCTCACTCTGGTTTGTTATGTCTGCAGGACTCTCCGCTTAAAGCTGTTCAGATGTTGTGGGTAAATCTCATTATGGATACCCTGGCTTCTTTGGCTCTGGCAACGGAACCCCCAACAGAATCGCTCCTACTGAGAAGACCTTACGGCCGGAACAAACCACTCATTTCCAGGACTATGATGAAGAATATATTAGGTCATGCCGTTTACCAACTTGTCATCACATTTACTCTTCTCTTTGCTGGTAAGAGGCTTCTGTATTCATGATGAGATGGGGGGTGGTCTGATTATAATTTCACCAACAGTAATTCTGGATTGCCTCCACCAAACGCGTAAATAGGAAATAAGCGAATCAGAACACTGCGCGCCAAAACAGCAGTATGCGTGCAAGCATGAACATATTTCTTCCACTAGCTCGTGGCCAGATTGGAGGTAGCTCGTCAAGGGGCCACGCGAAGGAAAGCATCGTGCGCGCTCACTGTGCAGAAACACGCCCGCGCATATATGGAATTCTGCGCGTGTATACTGTTTTTTTGTCCTTGTATTCTTTTTGAAGTTTTGAAGCTAAAAAAACGGCGGTATTGCCGTTCACATATTCAAATGTTGGCCTTTTTTTCAGGCGCAGCGAGATAAACTCTTTAACTTTTCAGAATGCCGCAATCGCACCGCATTTCATGTGACGAGAACCAACCAATATTGAAAGCTCAGTAAACATGAAGGGTGGGGGGTGCCCAAACACTACTGGTGTTTTTCTCTTCTTTGTAAATAAATCTTGTAGCAGAGCTACAGAAAGCGTTTTTTGGTCGGGGAAATTTGTGCATGGTGCATGGTTGCTTAGCAAGACCCCACGGAAAAATCTAACCTGAATTTTACTATTAATAATAATAGATAAGCTAATGCGCATTAATGTAAATGTCAAATAAATTTTTTTTTTACTCATTCTTTTTATAAAAATGATTTAAAGGCTGAAACATATTTACTATATGTGCCTAAGGATGGGTCAGGGATGATGGCAATGTACGTTTCTGGATATTTTCTGTGGATGAGGGCTTTGGTGACCTCTCTTTTTTGACTATACATGTGTTTGCAACCCTTTCAGCTGTAACTGAGTGGGCCTGGGGAATGTTTATTCACAGCCCATCTCCAAAGGGGCGTCACCAACAGACGTTGCTCAAATGTCGGGTGCAATTGAGAACCAATAAACGAACCTAAAACCAATCAGAGCAATCGTCATTGTGTAAAGCCCGCCTCAACGTTTGTGATTGGTGTCTCGAATCTGGAAAAATTAGCAAGACTGACTGCAAAGCAAATCTCAAATTTGCTGGAAATTCGTCTGGGTTTTTCCAGGCTAGCAAATTTGATGAATTAAGTTAAAATTAAGTTTTATGGCATTTTGAACTAGAGTAAAAACTCCCTACAGGAAGGGACTAGCTAATTGTATTTTGTGTATAGGATTGATTTTTATGTATGATTGCTTAGCAACTGTCTTTATATTTGCAATATTCAAAGCATCAGAATTTGCCTCGAGCATCCATATGTTTTACCATGACATGTTTTACAGTACTGGATATTATAGGGAAAAACCTTCTAGAGAAAAATGTAATCTCTGGACATGGCTTTTCTAAAATAACAATGTGCAAGATTTCAATATATTTAGTACTTGTAGATCTAGAAATTAAAATTTAAGTCCATTATTGCAACTTTGTAAACTCTAATGTTAACAAAAGCTACAGGTTGTCACCGTATCTATTTTATTTTTTCCATGTTAGGCTTTCATATAAATATATTAATATATTACCGTCTTAGGCCTCTTTCCCAATTCCAAATTTCACAGTGAAAAACTGTCAGTAATAGACTGTCTATCTGTAACTCCTGGTATTATACTGGTTTTTGTTCCCTACGTAAGCAATAAGGTACGAGAGGCTGTGCTGTATCGTGCAATAAGTAACAGCTGAAGGGCGTTGTTAGGCACGACAGAAGCGGAGTGCCTGCAACCCCTTCAGCTGTTACTTATTGCACGATACAGCACTTGCCTCGAAGTATCTTATTGCTTTTATAAAACGTTTGCCACACAATATTAAAGTAAAAAACAATATACGTGCAACTTTCTTGAAGTAAAATCACTAAAGCTTACCTTCCGCTGGAAAAAATAGTCCCCGAGTGTGAACAGCAACAACGTTCCAGTGTGTAAAATGCATGAAACCTCAAATAAAAACAACACAGAACCGCAGTGTTGCGCAGCGATGAATAGAACCGTTGGGTGAAGACGGTCGTAGCCGTGTTTTATCGTGAATAAAGCACAGCTCTTGACCAATCAGAATCAAGGATTCGAACTAACCGTTTTATAAAGTGCGATAAATCACATCAAAGACCACTTAAAGCATGTCATAATGCTTCAGGAGAGTTTTATTTATTGAACAGTAACACACATTTGTTGCTCATTCCCATCAGTGGTCCTCCTGACATACAACACTGCATTTCGACCTTTCACATCACTTATTTACAGAACACATTTTTCTGTCCCCAAAGGTGAGAAGTTCTTTAGCATTGATAGCGGCCGGAACTCCCCTCTCCACTCCCCGCCGTCTGAACACTACACCATAATTTTCAACGTCTTTGTCATGATGCAGCTCTTCAACGAAATCAATGCCCGCAAGATCCACGGAGAGAGGAACGTGTTTGAGGGAATCTATCGGAACCCCATTTTCTGCCTTGTCGTACTGGGAACCTTTGCTCTGCAGGTAGATGTTTTTATCAAATTAGTTTTATTTAATTAAGTCTCTTCATTGAAGCTTATTTGTGTGTGTGTGTGTGTGTGTGTGTGTGTATATATATATATATATATATATATATATATATAGTAGAGTCGTTTTTTTATAATGAATATATATTGTTATGATATACTGTTTGACTGTGCTTCAGTTGCTTCTGTATTGTAAAAGCAAAAAAGTCCATATGTTACAACTATTTTCACCATGACTACAGAGGTTTAAAGTAATCCAAACAACACCGCTTAAAGGAGTAGTTCACTTTAAAAAAAACTTTTGCTGATAATTTACTCACCCCATGTCATCCAAGTCCATGTCATTTTTTCTTCAGTCGAAAAGAAATTAAGGTTTTTGATGAAAACATTCCAAGGATTTTCCTCCATATAATGGACTTCAATGGGAACCAAACGGTTCAAGGTCCAAAAAACAGTTTCAGTGCAAACTGCTTCAAAGGGCTTTAAAATGATTTCAGACGATGAATAAGGGTCGTATCAGGCGAAACGATCACTCATTAAAAAAAATACAAACAAAGTTTACGTTTTATAAACTCAAATGGTCTTCTTGCTCTGTTCTGTGATGCGTGTTTGTGACTCTCCTATTCGAACTCGTTCATCAAAATGAACAGATCTTTTCCTGAGTCAATTCGCTTATTTTCGTTCGTTGAATTAACTAAATGACACGAAAAAAGATTCGTTCATTTTGATGAATGAGTTTGAACAGGAGTCACAAACACGAACAGAGCAAGGCGACCATTTGAGCTTATAAAACTTAAACTTTGTTTTTTGTTTTTAATGAGCGATTTTTTCGCTTGATAAGACCCTTATTCATCGTCTGAAATCGCTTAAAGCCCTCTGAAGCTGCACTGAAACTGTCATTTTGGTCCTTGAACCGTTTGGTTCCCATTGAAGTCCATTATATGGAGAAAAATCCTGGAAAGTTTTTATCAAAAACCTTAATTTCTTCGACTGAAGAAAGAATGACATGGACATCTTGGATGACATGGGTGTGAGTAAATTATCAGCAAAAGTTTTTTTAAAAGTGAAATACTCCTTTATGTGCGTTGACATAGCTATAACGTGCTTATTGCTTTACTACAGTATAGCTGGACTAATGGAATACACCTTGTTACAGATCATCATTGTGCAGTTTGGAGGGAAGCCGTTCTCTTGCACAGCCCTCACCCTCGATCAGTGGCTCTGGTGTGTGTTCATCGGGGTTGGTGAGCTGCTCTGGGGGCAGGTAAGGCAAATTCTTACTGTATGGCATTATTAATCTCTAATCAGTCACTCTGTTGATTCTTTGTATCCTAAAAAAAACAGTAAAGAGTAACACTTAGCATTCTATTAAGTTAGATTAGATTTACAGGTGACAAAAGTCGCGAGAAGATCCACAAGCTTGTCAGTGGTGAAATAATATAAACATCACCATGCACAAAGCAGAATGCACACGCGTGGGTGATGTGGAACATCTTTAGTTCTCTCTTCAATCCCACCGGAAGGGTAGGGGATGGGGAGGTGAAGCTGTGTGAGAATTCAAACCTGTGGGAGGGAACGAGGGAGGCTGGCAGACGGCAACTTGCTGCACAATTCAGGAGAGCGGTTGCTGCCATCTCAAAGTTCAGCTCAGAAAGAAGAGAACAGGGAGCTGTGAGCTCTCAACCCTGCAGCACATGAAAGGTCCTCTGCCTCCATTTAGCCATCCTTACAGTACATTTAAAACTCTGTATGCAGGACTGACGCATCATGTTAGGTCATCAAAAGGCAGAGGAAGTTATCAAGTGCGGATAAAGTCTTTAAAGCTGCAAGCAGTCTGCTCCTTCTGGCAGTTGCATCACACATAAGCCACTTCCTACTGGGTTTCTCAGCCGATGTTTGTGCATGCAAGCATTTGTTTGTGTGCATACACACGTGCATCCTCACAAACCAGATCCTGGGAACTTGATACATGGAAGAGAGAATACACACTACTACTTCAAGTTTAAAGGGTTTGTTAACCCAAAAATGAAAATTCTGTCAGTATTTACTCACCCTTATGTTGTTCGAACCCCTTAAGACCTTCGTTCACCATTAAGATATTTTTGATTAAATATTAGATCACTCCTGCGTACTAGTCCATAGGCTTCTTGAGGGATTGAAACTTGCCGGCCTCGAAAAGTTATTAAAGACATCGTTAAAATAATCCAAGTGACTTCAGTGGCTCAATCTTAAGTTTATCAAATGACGAGAACAATTTTTGTGCGCAAAATACAACAAAAATAACGACTTTATTTCAACTATTCGCTTATTTCTCTCTCTGCCTCAACTCGGGTTACTAGTTTAATAGTGTAAGCTTCTGTTATTGTACGTCATACGCATCACACACACATGACCAGCGTCGGCCAATAGTGAGCCTACGTGTGACGTACAGCCCTACACTATCACATTACGTTAACTGACTAGAAGCCCATAGAGAAGGAAGTGAAGCACACAAAATGTGTTCTCGTCACCTGATAAAGTTAAGATTTAGCCACTGAAGTCATTTGGACTATTTTAAACAATGTTTCAGATCCACCTATATGGGGAATTGCAAATAAATATCTAAAGCTATTTATTTACAAACACTGGTATGTGTTTGTGTGTGTGCTGTATTGGAAAGCCCTTTTGAAACTAGTTTTAGAATTTAAAGAGGTTAAATTACAGTGAGACTCTTAGCAGAAACTTTCTACATTTAAGCTAAGGGGGCTGATATCTTTTTAACAGTATAACATCATGATTTATTTTCATGAATAATTTTTGATCATATAAATTACACATTTATACTACCAGTAAATACAACTAATATAACACTCTTGATATAACTGAATTGAAAAAAGCTGGGTTTCAAATATTTAATGAGTGATTTTTTATGACCATTTAATTGGAATGAATTAATTAATCTAAAGATATGACTCACTTAAAACAAATCGACTTTAAATGCACACTATTTGATGAGCCTTTTTATTTTTTTAGTTCGTCACTGCCGTCCCTACGCACCGCCTCAAGTTCCTGAAGGAGGCTGGTCATGGAATCCCCAAAGAGGACATCACTAATGAGGTGCTAACCGAAGGTGCTGATGAAATTGACCACGCTGAGAATGGAGATGCGCAGGGGACAGATTCTGTGGTTCAGAGGACTCAACCGCATCCAGACTCAGGTAAGCTGCTCTTTGGTTCTACTTTCCTTCTCGTTCCTTCCAGGAATTATCCCAGGAGAGAGTATTAATGGCTTAAATACAACAGCAGTGGCCTACACACAATTTTGCCACTGTAGATGCTGTCTGGAGAAACGTCTTTGCTCTTTGAGGTTTATCTGTGTTATACATCTAACTTTGGTACAATTTTTTGATGCTTATATCCTTTCTCATTGTTTAACAATTGCAACGCCACTTTGTTCTTCATTTTAAAGGGTACCCACATTTGGAGAGGAAAGAAATGCAAAACACTACAAACTACTGTTGAAAAAAAATGATGAGAAAAATATAACACTGCTGGATTGTTAATTATATAATATATGTTTTTACAATGAAAACTATATAAGGAATATGACTGTCTCAAATAACCTAATCATAATCAATGAAAGGTTTACTTTACCTATTCACCAAACTGCTGGGACCAACTTTTACTGAGGAACAGAGAGAAGTCTTAAGCTAAGAGAAAGGGTGGGGTTGACCTCGTTGCTATGGATGATATCAACACGCTTGCACATGCACACAGTGATTGCTAGTTATTTATGAGATTTTGGATGGGTGAGATATTTTGGTAATGCTTCCTTTTACACTCCAGTTACCCATGTAAATACTATGATACTTCTTCTAGTAACTACAATTACTGGGTAATAACTAGTACTAAACCCTGAACTGTACCCTTAAACCTACCCCTGTTCCATGTACTTACCTTATATTAGCCAGTACTTTCTAGGTAAGTACACTGTAAGTACTGTACTGTAAAAGGAAGCATTACCGATATTTTTGTGTTTTATTTTATCCAAAGCTCGCTAAAGGATCGGCCATCTTCTGAATGGGCGTGGGGAACAGTAGCTCATTTTCTTTATAAGGGACACACAAAAACTGAGCGTTTTTTGCTCGCAATCTAAAAAGGGGAAAATTCTACAAGCTATGATAAATGATCTGAGCTGTATTTTGAGCTGAAATTTAAGACACATTTTGAAGATTGAGAAAAGGGGCATAATGTGTCACCTTTAAGAGTCATCTTGACTACCCTAACTTTTCAGATTTAGTAGCTGGTTTTAGCATTAAACCATGCTTTGTGAAAACTCTTAGAGGAAAAAAATGTAGGAGTCCTAATTAGGACTGACATGCCCATTATTTGTAAAAGAGTTTTTCCTAAATCAGCAAGTTAGGAGCTACTTTTAGCCTTTAGATAATTTGTGAATACCGGCCCAGATATAAGCAACATAAAAGTAACATTACAACTTAATGAAAAGAACATGAAAATGTGTACTAGGGATGTGCACACATAATGATATTCATGAACCACCATTCAGAAATGTCCAGGTGCAGTCTAAAAGTTGCAACCTCTTCTTGGTCTTCTCTGATTTTGGATGGGTGGGATATTTTGGTGTTTTATTGTATCCGAAGCTTGTCTAAAGGATCGGCCATCTATGATGAATGAGATGGGGAACAGTGAGCTCATTTGCTTTTAAAGGGACACACAAAAACTGGGCGTTTTTTGCTCACACCTAAAAAGGGGAAAATTTGACAAGGCTATGATAAATGATGTGGGGTATTTTGAGCTGAAATTTCAGACACATTTTGAGGATTGAGAAAAGGGGCATAATGTGTCACCTTTAAGAGTTATCTTAACCCTGAACTTTTCAGATTTAGTAGCTGGTTTTAGCATTAAAATGCTTTGTGAAAACTCTTAGAGGAAAAAATGTTAGAGTCCTAATTAGGACTGACATGCCCATTATTTGTACGAGTTTTTCCTAAATCAGCAAGTTAGGAGCTACTTTTAGCCTTTAGATAATTTGTGAATACGGTCCCAGATAAAAGCAACATAAAAGTAACATTACAACTTACAAAAGGACACGAATGTGTACATGAACTTGACCGTGCTTGTGTGAATGTATACGGTAACTCCTGATGTGGATGGATACGACTCTTTCCGTAACAACGCACTGAAAGGCAGACAACTAAAGCACAATGAAGTGATGACATTTTATTACAACAGTGTTCTCGTTCATAATGTTATGTATATGGCAGATTAGTGCTGCACATCTCAATCATCTCATGTCATGGCAATCATTGTTTTCATGATTGATTGTACGCTGTCACGCCCAAGTACTTGTGCACATTCCTAATACATACCGCAATAAATTTGAAAATTACACAATACATTATTTCCAGTGGTGGAGGAAGTACTGAATTTCAGTACTTAAGTAAAAGTACAAATAACCAGATAAATATTCACTTTAGTAAAAGTCGAAGTAACACAATGACAACCATACTTAAGTAAAAGTAAAAAGTACCTGATTTTAAATGTACTTTAAGTATTAAAAGTAAAAGTACTTGCATAACAATTTATTCTCTTAATGTCTATTTTCTAATGATTAATAAAACATTCATTCTAACTCATTCAACCTAATACTCATATAATGATGGAAAAAATTAGTTGTCACCATTTCTGAAACAAGCTTGCAATTAATTAGGCAATATACACATCATGATTATCCTTACTATATGTTAATAACTATGTTTGGCAGTTAAACGTGATTAATTTATGGTGTAATTCTGAACCTCTTGGCTTGCCATAATCCTAACCAACCGTATATTACACACGGTGCGTTTCCTATGCACGTAAATACAAATTTTCGTGTATAAATTGCACGATAAATGCACTGCGTGCGAGGCGCATTTAGTGTGACCGAGTTGATATATCTATGGCAACCAAACGTCACTGGTGAGACAAACGTGCAGACGGACGGACGGTCAGATTACGTTTTGGCAGGGGAAAACTGGTCAGAAAATGTAACAAAAATGTAACAGAAGTTGTAGAAATGTAGTGGAGTAGAAAGTATAATAATTGCTGCAAAATGTAACGAAGTAAAAGTAAAAGTATGCACTATTTATTCTACTTAAGTAAAGTAAAGATACGTGAAAAATGTACTTAAGTAAAGTAACAAAGTATTTGTACTTCGTTACATTCCACCACTGATTATTTCATAATCTGAACTTGCTAATCTGAATAAACTAGATAAGATCAAAAGAGCATGTGCGTTGCTCAGAATGGCATTATTAGTTGTCATTCTGGACAGCCAATGGCTGTTTTATGTAGACGTCACCCTAGTGGCCTTCAAGCTTCTCCATGAGTTAATTTGTGGAAAAGCAAGTCTCTTAAGACTGAGCAGGGACTTATGAGCTGCTTTGGTGGCCCAGGTTGAAAAGCAGCGTGTGCCCTGGAGATGACTCTTAAAAGGCCAGTGGAGCAGCCAATGTTTCTCTTACTATATGCACAATCTGTGTGGAGATATCTGGGGACTGTGCTCACAGGGTACAAATCCTTTTCACTCTGTCTCTGGAAATGCAACATTTGCTTGCTTTCATCTGTTGATGTGCAAGTAAACGACTGGGAACTGATTTTTTTTTATGGAGGCCGTGTGGGAGGATCTCCTTTCACTTACCATTGCCTTCATACATTACACAGTGTTGCTGCTTACGAACAATGAGTGGATTCAGTCAGAGGGTTCACAGATGTATTTATCTGGATCCTCCAGGAGTGTCTGTGTGTTGGTGGGCGATCATTCTGAGAGGGTGTTCTATTTACAATATTATATATAAATCACTATGGTAAACCACCCACTGAAGATCATCATTGTATTCCCCAAGCAATGATTTATCCCACTAGATTTGCTTCCCTTCAGCTTTGTTTTTGTTTTGTATCGTTAAGAGATGTGTAATCTGCCTTTCAGCAATGCGCCAGGTCATGGGAGAATCATGTTGCGATGTGGGACCATCTCAAACCCCTTTCGCTTCTCTTTTTTTATTCCTTCTCCATTTTTTGTAACAGCTCTTATTATGTTGTTTGGGTTTTAGGAATAAATATATTGAAGTTGTAGATCAATATATAAATAGGAATACTGGCCTTCAGAGGTCATAGCAAAACCCGACAAGTGGATCATTGTAATATGTGATTACAATCCCTGACAATAACCCCAGGCAATAAAAAAGGATTTATTTTAGAAGAAAAGTTACATTTAGCACCTTTACACATCCTTAAAACAAGAATGCATTTTGACAGGTTATTTTATCAATTTAGAAAGTTTTATAATAAAAACAAGGGGAAACTATTTGCCATTGGCATAAACTATGTTCTTTATTTAAAATAATGCATGCCATTGGCAAATCGTTATTTTTTTTCTTCTTGTTTTTAGTATAAAAAATACTAAGATCTTTCAAACAATTTATTGTTGTTTTAAAGATAATATATAAAATGCATTCTATGTATAAAATCCTACACTGTTTTGTTCAAGTAAAATCAATGATCTATTTTTTTATATTTTTTACTAGACAAGACATACTTAAGAATTTTTAAATCTAAGTGTTTTATTTTATTTTTTCATTTTCAATTATTTTAATACAACCACCTTCTATATTGTTCCCAATATTAACATGAATGTTTCAACAGTCTTAAATAGCGGGTGGAAATGAATGCGATCTGATCGCCAGTTCTCATCGATTATTGTTTCCGAATCCAACATTTTTGAAGAGAGAAAAATAAAAAGAGCAAATACTTGAAGATTAAATATTCCCACCTTTTATTCTTGCTAATTTAAAGCAATAACCAATAAAATGGCTCAAGTGAAAGGAGTCTCTTCAAAAAAGATTGCGTTGATTACTCCAGTAGGCGGCAACAATCGACTGTTATTTTTTTTTCATTGAATCATTCATTCAAGAAGACTCGAGATTTGTTCAAAAATGGTTAATCGTCCATTAATTAAATCCATCCATTCATAAAGGTATTTATGAATGAGCCACTGAATTAATTAGTATTATTATTATAATAGACTGAATCTACATGATCTACATTTTAAACCCAAATAGATTCTCAGTTTTTCCTGAATTGTTCAATTCTAAATTGGAGTTGAATTTTGGCTCATTTGTATGTTTTGTACTTGAGTGAGAGATGTTGCTGTCGCTAATTTTAGATGTATCTGGTTGCGACTGGAAGACATTCGAATCAAACACTTTTTCATTCCTTTACAATTAATGCAGTGTTGAAGCAAATGCTTCTTCATATTTTATGTGCTTCTTCCCTTCCACAAAATGTACTTGCTGCATGTGTTGCATTTTGTGTTATAATCATATTTTTTTAAAAAGTAACCCAACTTTTAAAAGCTTGCTGCGGTCATGGTGAATGTGACGTACAGAAATTAAATCCTATCTTTGTTGGTGCCAGGTTCTGGCAGATCAGTACAGCTATATTCACCAGCCGTTCACATATCACATCTAAAAACGGGTGGAAAGCCGCTTTCTCCTGCTTTTCACAAGCGCTTGCGCTCCCGTGGCGTCTGTCGTTGCTATGCAACCATGAACTGCACTCTCCATGATGATGAGGAAGTATCAGCAAAGGATTAATTGATTTCTAGACCTTGCATTAGATCTACTACTAGATAGACTATTTATGGAGATGAGAAATACCGTAAAAACCCGCCCTGTTCAGCTATGATAGCTGTTCGGCCGAGCTTTTGGATGTTACGGAAAGGTCGTTGTTTTTTGTCACATGACCTGTGGTGCGCTTGCGGCATTCTGAAAAGTTGAGATGTTTTCATCTTGTCATGGCAGAGGCGCACCTGGAAAAACCAGCGCACCGCAAGGTCTTGCCATGTGCCTACATTTGAAAAAAACATGATATGTGAACGGCTAGCCTGGCTAACGCCAGACCACGTATCATTGAGAATGAAATGTGGTCTGAAAACCACATGTTCATTTTCTCAGATTTGAGGCGTGGCTTACGAATGCCCTGACAGAGCCGTATTATTGGTTGCTATGAATGTCTATCAAATGCGCCTGTACGTCTGTCAAATGTGCCTGTGCTCCCTCCCCGTTCTGTGATTGGTTCCCTATTTCAGGGGAAAATTTGGTTCATGGTATCCAGACTGCCTAGCAGCGTGAATAAAATGCGCGGCAAGGCAGAATGGGTTAACCCAGGCTAGTGAGCGGCCCAAATATCAGGAATCGCTAAAGGATAACTCCGGTATTTAACACATTTTGAATGAAATACAGTGGTGGACTTTTGACTATTTTTTAAATTTTGACAATGGGTCCTGTCTCAAGTTTTTGACTATTTTAGAATCGCCCTGTGACAGCTTTTGACTGGTTGTCTATGGGCATGCACAAACCTATGTATTCGCTGTGTCTGTGACTTCTTTTACGGTGCGCTAGACACCGTGTTCCGATACAGACGTCCTGGTTGTCGCCATCAAGTGGTCGGGAGTGTGCTAACGCTTCAGACTCAAACATCGAGCGGAAGTTTATACGCGGTTGTGAGGTATCTGAAAAATAGTTCCACTATAGCAAACAACACGGATTAAAAGCATTCATTGAGCCGATATATTTGTTTTTAATCATCAACGAACACCACCAACCACTCGGTGAGTTGCATAGTTTTGAAAATGAACGTTAAGGGTTGTTTTATGGACATGTTTGTGCATGCCCATAGACACCCAGTCAAAAGCTGTCACAGGCGATTCTAAAATAGTTAAAAACTTGAGACAGGACCCATTGTCAAAATTTCTAAGTCCACCACTCTATTTCATTCAAAACAAACTACAAAATAGACTCAATGTGTTAAATACCGGAATTATCCTTCAAGCGAAATCAGAATCGATGCGTCTTTTGAATCCCCCAGTTTTTTTTTTCATTACCGATTCTTAAATGGAACCGATTCTTGATACCCAACCCTCAGTCTTAAATTCTGTACTTTTGATGTCATTGAGTCTTAATCTTATTTTGTCTTCTGAGCAAGTCAGTTGGACAGGGAATGTGTGAAGGGGAGAAACAATTTTAATGTGTGTGTGCCCTGGATACATTCAGACCTCCCTGTGGTTCCAGATCACCATCTCTGCTAAATCTACCAAGCTTTCCTCCAAGCCTAGATGAATAAGAGACCAAACCCAAACTCGATCCCTTCTTTCCTCCTCCCACCCTTATTCAGGAGCCAGTAAACTGACCGCAGAAAAAAAACACTACTCTACTAATTAGCTCATTATCTCTCCCCTTCCATTCCCACCATTCCACTTTCAAAATCCTCATGGATTTCTATTTTATATCTGTCATGCATGGTTAGTTGTACACAAAAAAAGGAATAATTTGCATAAGTACCGATTCAGACTGGAAATAGTTTCCTTTGTGCTTCCTTTCTTTTTCGTGGATACCTTCAAGCCTTTCCCTTTCTCCTGAAAAAAGTAGCTCCTTACATACGACTTTCTTTTTTATTTTACTGTGCCAGCCCTTCTCCTGCCAGACTGACTTAGTACTAACTGTATCTTTTTGTTTGTGGGGTTGAGGGATGTTCTCTTTTCTCTTTCAAATAACAAATTTATCTGCTCTAACCACTCCTTTTGGCCCTTGGTCTTTCTTTTACTCCCTTTCCCTTTTCTTTTCTTCCTCTTTTTTCCCTCCCTCGTTCTCTCCCTCTTCTTTGCAGATGGATGTGGTTTATACATTCCAGACAGGCCAAACGGCAGTGCCTGGGGCCCTGCGTCGCCAGCCCTCCGTGGTCAGCCAGCAAAACGACGCAAAAACTGTTTCTAGCCCCACCCATGTAGGGATTTCCTCTTCCTCCCTGTCCGCCAACTCTGCTGCAGCTGCTGGGCCGCCCGCCCCTGCTTCCTCTTCTACTACAGGCAGTGAGTGCCACATAACAGAAACTAGCACTGCCATAGCATGATGGCCATTCTGAATGCTTTCATGATCTGCCTGTTAACCTCCAGTAAACCAATAACCACCCTTTTTTAGACCACTCTTCCTCTCTCTTTTAATTTTTTTTTCCCCAATCTGTCCTTCACAATCTTCACAAAAAACAAAAACAAAAGCTTCTTATCTGCATTATTTCTGTCTCTTTCTCATTCACTTTGCATTTTTTCCTATGCCTGAACCAGTGCATCATGTGTGATTTGAATATGGATGGCCTTGCAATTGTCTGCATGTGAGTTACCAGTGGCAGTTTTTTATGGTGGCCTAACATCTAATGTAATTATTTAGTTACCCTTTCTTTGGAGAAGTAGTTTTATTTGTGTGTGTGTATGTGTATGTATATATATATATATATATATATATATATATATATATATATATATATATATATATATATATATATATATGTATGTGTATATATATATATATATATATATATATATATATATATATATATACTATTGCTATTTTTGTTATTTTTGGGTTAAACAGATATTCTTAGTAAATGTCTCAGCCGAGAGTCAATTATTTTTTTATATATATATATATATATATATATATATATATATATGTCTGAAGATTTCATTTTAATATTATATTTTTATTTATTATATATTTTTATATTTACTTTATTATTGCTCAGTTTGCAGTAGCACTATGTCTTAACTACCCCTTACTCAATGAAGGGTAAAACAGTATATACCGATAAAATCCATGTATAAGAGTTTTGACCATGAACAATGTTGTGCATCAGAACATTTTGACGGATACTAGGCAACGATTTTTGGTACCATTTCACTGTGTAATCCCATCAACAGTGATATCTAATTGGCCCAAATGTAAATATGGTAAGTAAATATCCACTCAATGGGCCACATTTATGGAATACAAAAGTATGTGTCCATTTTTCATAAAAAAAACCCTGGTCTTAAACATTGAAATTCATTGCAACAACTTTTGCCAGAATGGGTTTACAAACAATTTGCACAGAAATTCATTCTCTTAATAAATTATGCCCTATGATTTTATTAATTGGAATTTTTCATTGGAATATTCTCTTTTCTGGCTCACTCTCTCTTTTTTACACCAGCCCTCTCCCTCTTTTCACAACTGCTTTCACATACTTGCTCACACTCTCTCGCTCTCTCTCTCTCTCTCTCTCTCTCTCTCTCTCTCTCTCTCTCTCTCTCTCTCTCTCTCTCTCTCTCTCTCCTTCTATTGCAGCCCCATTTCTGTCTCTCTCTCATGCTTTCAGCTCCTCTCATCACACCTTGTGTCTTCTGCTTTGACACTTTATACTCTGTCTCCATCTCTCTTCATTGATATTCTAGGAGAAGCTATGAGTGAGGGGCAGGTTTTTTTCCTGTCTTCCTTATTTAGGTTTCCTGTAGTGTGTGTGTGTTCACGCAGATTACAAGGCATATACAGGGTCAGAGAGTTAATTTAACCATAGATGGGAATATCAAATATACAGGTAAATTAAAGGAAATTAAATGTTCAATTAGTTAAGGCATTTTTAACCCCTTAACTGTCAACGTCCTGGTACCGGGACACCTAACTTTACTTCTCTATATTTCTATTAAATCCTAATCTAATTATGACAAATTATATATCGCTTGGAAATGTCTCAGACCTTCTAAATAGATCATCTACCCCTGTTTTGTGTTACAAATTATGTAGGAAGAGTAAATGATGAATTTATGACAAGAGCGCACCTCAAAAAATCTGCATCATAAGCAGGAGGTCTCATAACAGGAGGTTTTTATGCTAAAAGTTCATAACAAAACAATGTAGTATTTTTAAATAAAAAAAAAGTATAAAGAAATAAAGTATATTATCCTCTAAAAATAATGTTATATATGTATATATATATATATATATATATATATATATATATATATATATATATATATATATATATAAAGTATAATATTATTATTTTTAATCTGCTTTTTTATTATCTCACATATTTTAGTAGTTACTCTATAAATTAGGTATCATTTGAAAGCTTATAAACTCAGAATTCATCCTGTGAAAACTGTTTCATAATTGAACATTGTGTTACCATAGAAACGGTACTTGTTTTATCAGGCTCCTGCCCCTTTTGGGCATCATTATATTTCATAATTTATGATCAAAACCTTTTCTAATACTTGACAAAACACATATTGTGAGAAAGGTCTAGTTTCAAGGTTCCAAATTTTGTGACAGAACTGATATTTGGACAGAAATGTATTAATTTTTTAAAGGCAGAATCTATACAACTGAATTCAAATGGCGCCCGGTGGCTATTTTTGGTACTACGCCTAAACAAAATCTCATGGGAACTTCAATTTTTGTGATATCAACTTCAAATTTGGAACACAACTTGGTTAGATTTATGGCTTTGATTTTATAGTAATTTTAGAGTAAAAATATTTTGTAAAATATATATTTTATATAAATAATTTTAAGTGTTTTCACTTCAGCAATAAACTGCTGAATGTTTTCTTTAAAACAAGACCAAATTTAGGTCTATATTCCAAAGCATTCTCTGAATTACATCCATGTAAGTTTGAATAGTGAATCTAACACCCATTCTCAAAAAAAGGGTGAAAGCCTAAGGGTTAAATAGCGGTGTGAATATGGAGAGATGTAGTCATGCTAAATCCTTCCAAGCAGTGTATTAAAATGTAAACTAGGATTTTTATTTTCTGCAGAAATGTGTGAATGTGTTTTCTGTGTTTGCTCGATCGTCTTAGGTGGTTGTCTCAAGTCAAAAGGGCCTACCCACAGTTTTTAGAATTATCTTATTTAGTAGTTGTTCATACATATGGTGGTAATAATAATAATAATAATAATGTATTGTTCTTATATTTCAGAATCTGAATATGATAAATAGCCAAAATTAGAGCACGGCTGACATAGCTGCAAGGTACAATCATGTAAACCTGAGAAATGAACAGAATAGACTAAGCCACTGCTGATTGGCTGAGCTGGCAGAGCAGATGATTCTTCAGACATGGTTGTTACCATAAGCGTATTGTTGGGAAAAAACATTACAAACCCCTTACAAAACAAGTTATACCAATTCACATTTGTCTTTTATGGTCAGTTCTCAAGGTTGAAACCATAAAAATTGCAAGAGCAAGATTAGTTTCTGATGTTTTACCGCAGCAGCACAGATCCTCTGAGAGGCCCAGGAGCATGTTTTGAAGGAATGGATGCACATCCTATGCATTTTAATGCTGTGTCGGAGGAAGAATCCTCTCTCTAGTTTTCATTTTAATATATTTTATTGACTTTATTTTATTGTTTTTACTATTTTATTGTTTTTGTTTTTAGATTCAGATTCAGTTAAATAAATTATTGAATTTAATTAAAATGTATTATGTTAATACAATTTTACAAAAATAAATTAAAATAAGAAATTAGTTAGGGCTGGGTATCCAATTGAGACGTTCAAATTTCGTTTCAATTTCGATTTGCAAGCTCTGCAATGTCAATTCTGATTAGATTTTTGTTTTCCTTTTCTCTGATTTGACTATTATGAACTATAGTATGTAATAAAAATCCTAGATTTATAAAAAAAGAACAGTGGACATAAGTTTACAAGTAGTTAATTTATACAAAGAAATTAAGAGCCACAAACCATTTTAGGTACACTATACACTAAATTCATACAATGAATAGACAGGATTTTGATGCAAGATGCAAAATTGATCCTGGAAATTGGAAATTGGAAAAGTCAGAACAGTCATATGCATTGATCAAACAGGATCAGGTTATTTTATGTTTAAAATAGATATATCGATAAATATAAATATTTCAACAATTTTTTTTAATAAAATTTTTTGCACATTAATATTTGTTTTTACATTGGGGTAATTTTTTTGTTCAGAGTTTATGCAACACATAGAAGCTGATTTCAATCTTTGAATTAAACAGAAAAAAGTTACAAATAGTAACAATAGCTGGGTTTCAGTCACGCGATTATGATGACGCTGGAATTCAGATGGAGGGCAGGGAGTGAAGAGCGCAATGGACGAAGTGGAGGAAAATCCGTACTGTACTACTTTACACGCTATTACAAGAGAAAGAAATAAACAAATCAAACATATGTTGGACGTGATCTTGCGTTATGAAAGTAGCAATTTTTCAACTGAATAAAGATTTTCCTGCCATCGAGGCCGTAGATATCAAAACTACCTCGTCTTACAGACATACTTTGACTTCACCAAAGTTCGTAACACAAACATAGCCACAAGTTGTATTAACTCACCTTTGACGAAGTAATCATGAACGTTACACACACAGGCATTTTCCCATTCGGCTCTCTCCGACCGGTAGACGTGGGTTTGGAAACCGTTTTTTTTTTTTTTTTTTTAATAGAGTTTTTCGGTCAATTCTAGCATTTTCCTAGCCTGGCAGAGCAAGACCTATCAAGATGTTAGGTCTGGGAACTCTCAATTGGCATTCCTCAATCCGAGGGGTGGGATAAAGGTTGTCTTTCAATATCCCTCTGCACGCCATAGGATAGCGCTAACCAACCAGAGCAACGAACGGCTGTGGAGCGAGTGAGTCCAATGCGTTTTCCTCTCCAGCGGAGCAAGTTGATATATTAAACTTTTGCCGTATCCGGTCGCCATAACTCCGAACACGTCTTCCTTTGTGAATGACTTAAGTGATGTTCTCTTAGCTCCAAGTTATCCAGAGTCGCGACCACAGCCGAATCGAAAGACCGCTGTTCGCCAGCTGCATCTTGTTTGTTTTTAAGTAGCAGGGAAATCACCTATGGAAATCATGGTGCAGAACCGTCACAACTCTGCCGTCATCTGATGCAAGCCCGCCCACCAACTCTTATACACGATGTGATTGGCCGGACCAGAGTTTGGTTTTTCCACAACGAAAGTCAACGGAGAGTTGCTAGACCACACTTTGCTGTGAAAATTTTTTTGCCGCCGCTAGGGTGTGTCAAGATTTCTAGGCTAGCATTTTCCCCCATTATTAACAACAACTTTTGGTACACAACAAAAACACCTCGTGGTTTGATCGATTCAAGTAACCATAAATGACTCAGAAGAACACAGGTATGTTGAGTTTGTTATAGTGCTTTCTAAATACTGCAAATCACTTCCTGCCCTCCATTTGTATTTTCGTGGCCATGGCAACGCAGTGGTGTGATGTCATATTTGAAACAAGCTATAGAGTAAAGAGACATAAAAGAAAAAGAAGTTTACTAAACAAACATTGGTTGCTTGTCCGTCTCATTTTGCAGTGGTCCTGTGGTTGTCATTTTGCATGTAACGTTTTGAAGCTTGTGATTGATGTGTCCCACTTACAGTGTTATCCTATGCCTGATTTCCTCATTCACTTGCCCCAAATAGGAAATTGCATTACAGTCATGGTTGGTTTTCATTTTATCCCTGTTTCTCTATTCAATCTCTGCTGTTTTTATTTGTTTGTATATTTCATAAGGAGCTTGAGTGCTATTGTGGAAAGAAAATCATCTCCCACCACTGACCATATTTTCATTCCCATCCAGCTCCAGTACATCCCACCCTAAAGCGGACACCACGCCAATACGACCCCACTAATTCCTTCTCTTTCTCTCTCAACTCCTCACTGCAGATTAAAGTGGTGAACGTATTTCGGAGCTCCTGTACGAGGGCCTAGAGAAGCCAGAATCCAGAAGCTCCATTCATAACTTCATGTCCCAACCTGGGTTTGTACCCTCTCCGAGGAGGAAAACCGCATTCTCCACGATAGATGAGAGCTGTGTAGAGATCGAGCTCCTCCCTCCTCTTCCAGAAATGGAGGTGGCGGCGAACCCCCAGGCCGCTCTCTTCACAGCCTGGAATTCTCCATGTGACCCTCCCACCATCCTCCATGCTCCAGTGCAACTGCCCCAAATTCGTTTTTTTATGTTCCGTATTAAAACCTGTGCATCACTCTACCGGTGGAGCCCTGCTGATACACATCTGAGAGACAGCAGCACCTATAGCAGCTGATGGGGCGGTCGTGATCCCTTTGTCCTCACCTCCATCTCCCCCACCCCTCGACTTGCACTGTGTCGGCGGCGGCAGCAGCGCTCTGTAAGTATGTGCGGCTGTCCTGCAGCCCATGTGACACATGGCCTAACCTACACACTGAGAGGGCGATGCTGTGGCAAACGCCCCCCTCAGCCTGTCACTGACATTTTTATCTCTTCTACAGTTGTGATTTTTCTCATTTTTATATTATGTCTCTGGTCTTGTGTAATGCTGTAATCATTTATGTTATTTGTCCCAGGACTCTCATTTACATACAGTAGTTTTTTTTGGTTTTTTTTTTTGCTGATACAGCTGATTGTGTTTATCATGCACTAAATTGCTGTTTGAATAGATATTCTTTTGTCTCAATTTGCTTTAAGGTGGATTGAAAAACATGGCAGTGAAGTTACTTATGTTCTTTCAGTTTTTAAAATGATTTTATGCTCAATGGACATTTTAAGTAGTTCAGACACACTACATTCTTGTCATGTTTTCAGACATTGTCCTCGTACCATGCTCATTTTGGGTGTTCTGTCACTTTATATGTACAGATGTAAGGCTGCTATAGTGAACGTTAGCAGAATAAAAGACTATAATAAACTTATTAGAATACCTGATTGGCTCTTAAGGGGCTACAACACATCTCATCGAAATCACACCCACTGGGCATCTCTAGTCTCTTGTAAATGCTATTGAAACCAAGTACTTTATCAAAGGTACAGCACCTCACCGTAGTGTGCATGTATCTGTCTTTAGTTTCATCTGTGTCTGATTGTATAGGAATGGGAATTGTAATGCTAATCTTTCTGGGATTACGACTAATAATTAGAATTTTCCTTTTACTTGTTTCCGTCATCAAAAAAAAAAAAAAAAATGCGATAGTAGTGATTCTGTATGGATGTACCTTCAAATCCAATTTTTTTTTCACCTCAGTTCTGCAGTTAGATGTTCTCTCCTTGTTGCTCCACGTTTACGCAGACAGCCCTGATAGAGCTCCAAAATCCCATCCTTGAGTTTAGCCGTGAGAGTAATGGTACTGCACGTAGTAAGCATGCTTTTGCTATTTAAAAAAAGGAAAGAAAACACTCACACACACCATAGCATGCAGATAGGGCCTCAGTTGGGCTCTCTGAGCTCTGTTGAAACCTGGATGACAAACTAGATCGGACTGTTTTCATAAAAGCGCGGCCTCAACGGCATGTGCTTTTTATTAGATGACACATACTACTGCCACAGACCAACCTTTCGCTCATACCAGTCTAGGTTAAATGGCATTCCTCCAATTACACCTTTTCTACTTGCTCAGAGCCATATTTTATAGATTGTTCTTTTATATCCCATTGTTTTTGCAGTTTATTTTGTATTTCAACCAAATTCACTGCCTAAAGATTTAAAAGGGGTAAAACTAGATTTAAAAAAAAACTAGATGGACCACTTTAATGTTTACTGGAGCGGTTCCACAGCAGTCGGCTAATGCTGCACTTCCCCCTACTGGCAGTTTTTGTTATCTCGCTTAAGTGGAACATGGTATGTTATTGTGGGGAGGCATGCATGAATTTCATATAAAACTCAATGTTTTGTTCCTTTTTTACAATTGTTCTGTATTTTTATATTAAGTACTTTTTAATATTTTGGAAAAATATATAAATATAGGTGTATAGGCCAGAGAGTTTGGTGACAGGACAAATTAGCTAAATAAGCAGTTGAGTACATATTGCAGTTATAAATATATAAATATTTATGCCACGTTTGTAACCACATGCGGTGTCCGAATTCGAATGTCCGAGCTGAGAAAGTTACGTGTTTACTGTAAAGTCAAGGGTCGAGTTATGTTCCCGAATTGTGTACTCAAAACCTGCAGCCACAGATAGATGTGCTGGCCGTACAAAGTCTTTAAAATATATTATATTGCCACCTAATTAGAATCTATTAGACTAGTGTGGGAAATGTTAATTAAAGTTTTCAAATTCCGTGTCCTTTTAGGCTGAAAACATCGTCATTTATTTCCTGTGCGATTTCTGAATGACCCGTTAAAGTGGCAAAGAGTCGGTTATGGAAAATAATTGAGATTATTATTCTCTGTTGTCATTTTTAACTTTTTTCTGGTTTTTTTTTTTTTGGTTTTTTTCATACTCTGGATACAAATTAAGCATACACACACTCTTGTTACACAAAATGTATTTGACTTCATGTGGAAGCAGTCAAATGTTTTCTGTTTAGAGCTTTATATAAATTCTGCCAAAGTGTTGCTTTGTACAGTCAGTTCTGCAATTGTTCTTGTTCATTTAGAATAATTTATAACTGGATTTCATCCTATGTTTTTTCTCCCTCCAGGATCTGAAATATGCCCCCTTCCATTTCATTTCTCCATTGCTTGGACATGATTGTATGTAGAAAAAGGGGAAAATTATAAAATTGTCGTTCTTTTTTTCTTTAAAGCTTTTTAGAACAATTTCTGTTATTGCACATGTTTCTCATGCATTGTGTAAACCGAGAGTCGACTTCAAGGTGCTGTGCAATAACTGAATTTTATCGCATTACTTACTCTACTGAAGTTGTCTGACAGTTCTTGTTTGTTTGTTCGGGAGGTAATGATTCACTCACAGCTGTAAATAAAAGATTGTGTTTCAAACTGGAATATAACATTAAGTTATAACCACTTATTTTGCATATTACATCTGATGTTGAGTGAAATTAAAATTGTATTTGATTGTGGGGAAAAGCAGTCAATAGACCATCCGATTTCTGTAATTCAAATGAAACAGTAATATACACTGGTGTTATTTTTGTATAAACATAATATCATCTATGTGGCATGCATTACTTATAAACAAATTGGTGGTTCAAAGCAATATGTACAATCTGGTGCGATTGGTATTTTTAATGTCCTGTGTAGCTTAAACCATGCTGTACTTAGGGGAAAATCTGCATTGGAAAGTAATCGTAATTGTTCAATATATGTGTTCAATGTTCTGCATGATTACATATGGAATGGGCTGTCCCCAAATGTTTGTTTCCAGAATGAATGTGACACGAACACACACTCGCACATTATCAATAGACTCTGCAAAGGAAACACACACTGACTCGATGCCATTTCATAGAAGAATGTTCTGTCACAAGGAAATGAAAGTGTCTCGTTTTTGTCTAGACCTCATGGGAGAGCACTGCTCCATTTAAATTTCCTAATTACTGGGGTGTGGGAATTGGGGAATGACTGCCAGAGTATGTGCTTGAAAGATCTCTAGTCTTCTTTTACCAGTAACGCTTCGCTTTGGCTTCGTTTCGTTACTTTTATAGCCATAAGCTGTGGCTGTAGATTGAACTGCCTAATTGCAGAGTGGTCACGAGCTTTTGATGTTCCATCACCTTATTGTGTGGTTACAGACTCCTTCCAGACAGCTCACTCTCATCCATGCATGATCCATCAAAGATGAAAGACGCTCAGCGCAGTAAAGCTGAAGGACTTGCATTTTTAAGGTAGGCTACAGTTGTACTTGAGTCCCCATTTCACTTTCCTGAAATGCACTGATTCCCTTTACTGTCTTTATTCCACACTTTTCCTCTAATTGAGGGCTTTGAGAAAGAGAGAGAGCATTGTTTAACAAACTTATCCAAGTTAGATTTAGTTGCTTACATCAGCCAATGAACATGTAGTCTTGCATTCAACATCGCAGCTCATTTGTTAATGCTAATTAGGGCCCGAGCACTGAACGGTGTGAGGAAACTGTTAGGATTATTTTTTTTTTTTCTATTTTTTTCTGCAAAGCAAGCGCCATTTTTGTGGCCGCAACACGCTCAAAACTCCCCAAATTTGGCTTGCCTGTCAGGACTGGTGAAAAATGTTGTGGGATTTCGCGGATGGGCGTGGCAAAATGGCTCGCTAGTGCCACCTAGAAAATTGGAAAAAATTAGTCCACGTCTCAAACCTACATGCACGAAATTTGGTGGGTGACGTGGTATCATATGCAAGACACAGAAAAGCCCAAAACTCGCCATTTTCAATTTGCGGCCATTTCTGGGACGATCTACACACTCCACACTTTAACGGCCTCCTCCTAGGGATTTAGCTCGAATCGACTTCAAATTTCTGCTGTGCCTTCTAAAGGCATTGACGATGTAAAGTCTGTGCTGCTGTGCACGTTTTTGTCGAATGGGTGTCAGTGGTGTTGCAATCGCCATGAAACAGGAAGTTGTTGTAACTTTAGTGTACATCCTCAGACCTGCGCTGAAATTTTATACGTTATACAACAGTCCCGCCCTGAACACATGTACATGTTCCGAAATTAGACCCCAGTCATCAGCGCCACCTGCTGGCAACAGGAAGTGTCCTTTAGTCGGAAGTTGCCCCGCGCACTGTTGTGACCTACATGTACGGAATTTCTGTGGCACATGGATTATTCCGTAAATGAAGTGCGCAGCAAATTGCAACGCTCCAGAGATATGCAACGTGGCCGCCTCACACCCCGCCACGCTGCAGGTGCGAGGGCCCGACCCATCTGCTGCTGTGCAGCTTCAATTTTTCTTGGTGTTTATTGTGATGCATTCATTAGAATCATGCCATAACTATGCGGGGCTATTCAACTTAGGCTTCTGTTGTACATTTAATAGTTTTGCTGAATAAGATCTTTGAAGGATAAGGGCTTTGGGTAGTAGTAGGGGACAAAATGTTTACAGAAATGTAATAGTTTGTGGTTTTTACTCTAAGCATGCCATCTATAGGATCACAGAAGTGCCAATGGACCACATGGACAGCCTGCACCACTGTGTCTGATTTAGTTCAGAGTAACTGATTACAAATTAGAAAACTGTGTCTGATAATTGGGTATTGGAAAGTGTGGCGGCCTTATTTGATTCCGAACTGAAAGTGAATCTGATTTACGTTTATTTTAAATCATTTAATATCAAATATTGACGGGTTAATCTAAAAAGCCTCATGCTCTGTGTCCTGTCTGTTTACAGTATCTTTAGATGACAGAATGTGCTCACCTAATGTTATGTAGTTTTAAAGGGCTATACTGTGACAGTATAGGGAATATACTGTTACTGAATCTGTGTCTGAACGACGAGAAGTTGACCCAAAATGTTCTTGATGGAAAGTAGTGTGCATTTATTTGGTTTGTTTTCCATCATCAAAGTGTGAAGTGAGCTTTATTTTGATCCAAGCTGTTTTCATGTAAAGTTGACCCAACTGTGTTAACCGTCATGCTGTATGATGGTAAAAAAAATCATTATAAGCAAGTCAATTGCCATTTTATTCATTGTCATTGTGCACTTGGCAGTCATCAAGTAGGTGTTTTGGATTTAGAAAACAATGTGTGTGTTTGAAAAGAAAATCTTTGCCCATCATGAACCGTGTCTGCAGTCAGTGTGTGTTTTAATTGGCGTGTAGATATCAATTTATGTTTAGTCCCCTCCTTTTGTGAGAATCGCTATCATGCTGAAATATCAGTCTAGCTTGCTTCAAACTATGCAACAGATTCATTGGATTAAAATGGTAAATTATGATTTTATCAGGTGTCATAACAATGCTCTCTCTCTCTTCTTCTGTTTTTCTTTTTACTCTTGCTTTCTTCTTTGTCAAAGTGAATTCAGTCATGCCCATATTTCATCACTTTATACTAACTCAAGTGTAAATTATCTCATGTAATGTATGTGTGTGATGTGCACACATTCAAGATTTCATTACTTTTTTTGTAAGATATGATGATGTGGAATGCCTTGTTCTTTATGTCCTGTCGTTTCAATTTAACTGAAAAAAAATGAAAAAAGGATAATCAAGCAATTGAAGTCATTATAAAAACTATATATATATATAAATCTATATATATATATACAAATCTATATATATAAAATAAAGCCATTAGAATTTGAAATACAATGTGGCTTCTTGTGATGTCATTTTTAAACCCCTTTAAAAAATGATGAAAGCTAGGCATATATGCTAATTTATAAGCTATGATTGGTTATATTTAGAAAATGTGGTAACAGTTTACAGTAAGGTTCATTAGTTAACATTAGTTAATGTATTTACTAACATGAACTTAACCATGAGCAATACATTTGTTACTGCATTTGTTCATCTTTGTTAATGTTAGTTCATGAAAATACAGCTGTTCATTGTTTGTTCATGTTAGTTCACAGTGCATTAACTAATGTTAATAAGATTTTAAGTATTAGTAAATGTTGAAAATAACATTAACAAAGATTAACAAATGCTGTGTATGTGCTATTCATTATTAGTTCATATTACCTAATGTAGTTAACTAATGTTAACTAACGAACCTTATTGTAAAGTGTTACCAAAAATGTTAAGTGTTACTACAAAAAAACTATTGATATTTTTTTAGGTCTGACTTCCTCATGCACATAAAATCTTATCTATCCATCATATATGATGTCTTTCTTTAACAGTAGAGTTTGAATTCCAATATAAGCGGTGTCGGATATTAGATTTTTATATATTTTATTAACTAATACCTATATCTACACACATTAGCCTATATAATACTTTTTTATTATTATTATTAACAGAGTGGGTTAGACCTACTATAGTCAATAAATTTACTCCCCCCTTAGTAGCCTATTTGATGGGTTACACACATCGATATGGTCTCTGTAGAGCCACTAAACACTGAAACACATGAACCTTTTTATGCATAGAAGTCACTACAGTGCATTGACGGCTATTAAAATAGCATTTTCTTGCATTTTGCATGGGTTTTGATGGCATAGTTGCATCAAACCTCTACAGTGGACCCTGCATTCATTGTCAAGCCGATTATGTTCATTATTTTGCAGCACACTTGTAGAAAACGGTAAGGCTAACATATTCATACTAAAAGCCAAATACTTTTTCAAAGGGACTTTAAATTGGGCACTATTTAAAGAACAGCCCTTTGTTTGAATGTGGACGTTATAGACTGTACTTATTTAATCTCACATTCAATCCCACTACTGGAACTGTGAATAAATGAATTTGAATTTGAATTAATGAATACATTTTATATTGATATGAGGGTATAGGGCGATTTCGGACACAACGTGAATATTACTAGTCTTCTTGACTAGATGTCATAATGGACCTCATGCATCATTAGCTGCAATTCGTACAACATATTTATTGAAAAGACCCACCTACACTATTTTAGGAACACCAAACTAATACTGTGTTTGACCCCTTTTGCCTTCAGAACTGCCTTAATTCTATGTGGCATTAATTCAACAGGTGCTGAAAGCATTCTTTAGAAATGTTGGCCCATATTGATAGGATAGCATCTTGCAGTTGATGGAGATTTGTGGGATGCACATTCAGGGCACGAAGCTCCCGTTCCACCACATCCCAAAGATGCTCTATTGGATTGAGATCTGGTGACTGTAGGGGCCATTTTAGTACAGTGAACTCATTGTCATGTTCAAGAAACCAATTTTAAATGATTTGAGCTTTGTGACATGGTGCATTATCCTGCTGAAAGTAGCCATCAGAGGATGAGTAATGTGGCCATAAAGGGATGGACATGGTCAGAAACAATGCTCAGGTAGGCCTGTGGCATTTAAGCGATGCCCAATTGGCACTAAGAGGCCTAAAGTGTGCCAAGAAAACATTCTCTACACCATTACACCACCACCAGCCTGCACAGTGGTAACAAGGCATGATGAATCCATGTTTTCATTCTGTTTAGTCGTTCTGACTCTACCATCTGAATGTCTCAACAGAAATCGAAGACTCATCAGACCAGGCAGCATTTTTCCAGTCTTCAACTTTCCAATTTTGGTGAGCTCTTGCAAATTGTAGCCTCTTTTTTCCTATTTGTAGTGGAGATGAGTGGTACCCGGTGGGGGTCTTCTGCTGTTGTAACCCATCCGCCTCAGGTTATGCGTGTTGTGGCTTCACAAATGCTTTTGCTGCATACCTCGGTTGTAACTGAGTGGTTATTTCAGTCAAAGTTGCTCTTCTATCAGCTTGAATCAGTTGGGCCATTCTCCTCTGACCTCTAGCATCAACAAGGCATTTTCGCCCACAGGACTGCCTGCATACTGGATGTTTTCCCTTTTTCACACCATTCTTTGTAAACCCTAGAAATGGTTGTGCGTGAAAATCCCAGTAACTGAGCAGATTGTGAACACCAGACGGCCCGTCTGGCACCAACAGCCATGTTCAATATTGCTCAAATCCCCTTTCTTTCCCATTCTGACATTCAGTTTGGAATTAGAACAGGTGTTCCTAATAATCCTTTAGGTGAGTGAGTGTGTGTGTGTGTGTGTGTGTATATATATATATATATATATATATATATATATATATATGTTTTGACTGTAATAAATTTATTTGTGTTATTAGAATGTGATTTGCATTAACATCAAAACATAATGTAATTACACTACACAATGCACATTACTTTTAATGCATTAGCTTCGTACGGTAACTTTAGAAAGTATTACATAATGCATTTGGAATTACTTGTTACTTGTAATGCATTGTTAGGATTAAAAAATGTAATCTGATTATGTGTTAGGCTACTTGTAATACATTACTTGTATTAAAAACATTAAAAACATTTTAAAAGTCTGATTACATAATACGTGTCTGTTTACGTAAGCCATGTTGCTTATAATACATTACTTAGGTCAAAAAGTAAGTCCTAATTAAGTATGCATGATGTTAACTTGCACTTTTACGTTTCAGTAAAAAAGTAATATTGGTTGTGCTCTGCATGTTAGGCCTTACTTAATGTGATGTACACCCAACTCTGCCCATTACAGATTGCTAGTTTTTTTTCAGAGGAGGGTTATGTTAGAAATGTGCCCCTCATTATTTGCTAATAAGGGTACACTGGCATATTCTGCTACACTGGAGGGAGCATCTTAGTTGGGTTTCCACAGTTTTACCTTGACAGGCTGTAGAGATTTCTGATTAAATCACGATCCTTGTGTTCCGAATATCAAAGATACAGCAAAGTTTTACTTGTAGAGTTCAATTGCCTTTGCAATATTTCCCATTTATATATATATATATATATATATATTATATATATTAATATTTATAGTTTTTATATGATTTTATTGATTGGCTTTTAAATACACACAATATGTCTGTTATTACTATCCACTCAAGTGAACATCTGAAAATATGTGTAAAAATATTGATTTATTTTATTCGAAGGTCGGGCTCATCTTCAAATAAATAAATAAATAAATATTTTTACACATATTTTTAAAAATATTTTTTGAAAGGCTATGCTGTAAAATACACACAAGGGTCTTTATAGCGCCGCCATTGGGCAAAACGTATAACTTTTTGAGTTTAGAAACTGAACTGCTTTTGGCCCTTTGGCACTGGCAACCGTGCTGACGACACACACCACGTCAACTTCAACTGACTGCAACTGTTCTTAAAAAAAAAAAAAAAAAAAAAACCTCACACCTCTCCTTTCTTTGCACAAACTCTTATTCTTTAAAATCCAGAAACCATGTAATCGTTCACAGATAACACGGTGAGTGTGAGTACAATACCAGCACTATCACGCGGGGTCCTATTTCTGTTGTCGCGGGTTAATAGCTTGCGCGCTTTAGCTTAGCATTATCGTTTCAGCCACGGAATGTATAATTGAATTTTATCCAACCAACTATCATCAACTTATCTTATTATCCACATACCCAATCTAGGATAATGGTAAGTTAAGTTACGTCATTTCAATCTTAAGCGTTTTTCTATGCGCGTGAAATGACAGAAATGTTTTATGTCGTTAGCTGACAGCTAACATTACATTGTGACGCCCTCAAGGAAATACAGTAGTTTTGTATTTTCATTTTTTAAACATTGTTTACAGGTGCTTGTGTGCACTGGATGTATTGTATTTCTATTGAGCTGTCATCCTCATTTTGAACGAAGATGCACCTATCCTACTTATCTATGATACCCAAAATGTTGACAGCTCCCTAGGTTTTGATACACAGCCCTGTGTTGGTATATTTAACGTTACTACATTAGACATTGGCGTTGTTTGTTTTAAATCTAATGTTTTTCCTCACAGTTATTGATTGAATCATGACCTCGCTGTCATCTTCGTCAATATCTCAGTTGACGGGGTCAAGCTCTTCATGCAGGACTCTTCCAGGGGAAGGGACTCAGGTGAGCAACAAATATGCACATTCACTCTATATTAACTCATAGTTATTTTTTAAATGGAACAGTTTAGTGAACAATTTAGACATGATGAAAAAATATTGAAAATATGTATTTTTTGTTTTGTGTTTTACATTTTGTGTCATATTTGCTTCATCATGCTGTTATGGCTCAGGCTCTTAGTATGATAAAGAGAAATATGGCCCAAACTGTGCAAAAATATACAATTTTCTGCAATTGCTGATATTTCTATGGCCAAAAGTTGAAATTCTGAGAGCTTGTATGTAAATCAATGACACTTTTATAACAGACTACTTCCACAAAATCGATTTAAATAAGCAGTTGTCACACTATGTCTTATAAAGATAAAGGTATTTAAATGGTTTCAATTTCAGGGATGCAAAATATATAATGTAATACATTGTACAAGAACAGGAGATGTTGAGATATATATATATATATATATATATATATATATATATATATATATATATATATATATATATATATATTTCTTACAAAGCCTAATGTATCATATTTTGTATGTAAATACAAATATATTTTAACAAGCAATATTTTTACTGCATTTATTAACCTTTGTTAACGTCATGTGAATGACAGATGTTCATGTTAGTTTTCAGTGCATTCATTTTTAACAGATACAATTTTGATCTTAAAAATGTATTAGTAAATGCTGAGTATTAACATTAAAAATAATTATTGCTCATTCTTAGTTCATGCTAACTAATGTGGTTAATTAATATTAACAAATGAGTGTATCAGTAAACCTTAATTGCTTCAGTCCAGTATCAGGGTTGAACGGTACTACAAAGTCACGGTTCGGTTCATACCTCAGTTCAGACCTCAGGTTACGATTCGATTTTGGTACAATGGAGGGAAAAGCAAAACAAAAATACAGAAGGCATTGTATTTTTTAAGTTTTATAAAAGCATAGAACCAGTTTATTTGTAGTGCACTGACAATAGTTTTATATAATTAGTTTATTAATTAAATGAATAAAAAGACAAAAAGACCTTGCGAAATGTTTGGTAATTGTACCTGAATTTATTTTAAATTATTTTGCTATATTTCAGATGAATATATTTGTTTTCCTTAATTTTAATTAACATTATAAATTAACAATGTGACATTATTTTCATCTGAATAAATAATTGATTTCTGTATAACATAATACTACCTTTAAAAACACATTTGATTTTCTTTTTAAATCAATGTAGAATGTGTAAGATTAGTGCTCCGAGGAATATGACGAATGTCCAAAAGATGGGACCCACAGACTGTTTTGAAATGGAGTTGGATAAATAGCCTATGTTTTGCTTTTAAAACAGTGTGTGTGTGATTTTGGTTGGATGACAGTTGTAGGTTACAGTTTGTCAAGAGTTTACAGTGTGACAAAAGCACAATGTTGTGTTTTATTGCGAGTGTAGCCTACACAAATATGAGAACAGTTTTTATGTTTCCACTGTTCTATCACGTCTCTGTCTCTGTCTCTCTCTCTCTCTCTCTCTCTCTCTCTCTCTCTCACACTACACACTCACACACACACACACACACACACGCACACAAACACACGCATTGCAATCTTGACATCGCAGCCTGTTCATTATGCGGTCACACCAAACGCGATGAGAGCGCCAAATTCACGTCTATCGCGTCTGGTTCGACGCTAGTCCAAAAGCGAGGATGCGCGTATAAAGCCACGTTTGAAGTGAACACGCGTTCAGAGCTTTGACGGTTCAGAGCTAGCCGATGGTACAGATTAGGCTATGTGTCCCTAAAGAACCCGCGTATCTAACAGTAGTTCCGCATTACATTAATTAATATGCACACGAGTTTTATTTATTTATATACCGTGTATTTTCCGTTTAAATTGATGCACCGAACCGTGACGCCCGTACCGTTTCGGTTCGATACGAATACATGTACCGTTCCACCCCTCAGTCCAAGTACTTGAAATATTACTAACAACATAAAAGTTAACTTTATGAAGCTTATTAAAGATTTCACGGCAAAAGACACGTGTACCACAACCACATTTTACAATTATACTATACTATACTATACTATCACTATGCTATGCTATACTATACTATCTTGACTGAACTCTCAATCAGAGAGCATGTAGTAGATTGTATGAACAGGTTTTTTAGCAAAAATTTTATCATAATGATAATTTAGAGACCTTCCAGACGTTAGACATTCATGTATTTGAACCCCCAGGTACACCCCAGAGCTCCTCTGCTGCAGATCCTGAGAGTAGCAGGTGCTCAAGAGGAGGTGTTTACTCTGAAGGAGGTGAGAGTGTGTACAAAGTGACCTCTACAAATTGTGCTGTAGATATTAACAGTTTGAACTTGCCTGTTAAGGTATGTTTAAATGGTGATGTTTTTATTCAGGTCATGCACTACCTGGGGCAGTACATCATGATGAAGCAGCTGTATGACAAACAGAGACAACACATCGTCCACTGTCAAGATGACCCCCTCGGTGACTACTGGAAGTGGGTAGCTTTCCGATTAAGAACCCAGGTGAGCTCATAGCTACCAATCAGAAGAGATTTAAATGGAAGAAAAAACAGTCGGCTTCGACTCATTCAAGTCAGCTGGTGACGTCAATGGCTGACGATATCTAGATATAATTTGTTATATTGATTGTTGCCCAGCCCTATCCACTTCAATAGTGTTTCTCAGAAATTGCTTACTCCTCCTTTTAGGCTATGTTTACACGAAACGATTCTAAAGAAAACGCAAAAGTGGCGTTCGCCATCACTTTTATTCTGCGTTTAGACGAGCGTTTTGTGTCAGAAATCAGCGTGCAAATGGTGACGCAAAAGTGTGTGAAATTCAGTGTAGTATGCACTTCAGGTGGCTAGGAGTGCATACAACAACAACTCCAAGTCCACGCACCTGCGATCAACCTTCACTGTCAAGCAGACTTTTGCGTTTTACAGTTTTACACGGAACGCAGCGAGTGAAGCGTTTTAAGATTTCCACTCTGGAAGCGTGGTTTCACTTTCAAAACGCCGTCGCCGTGTAACGAAAGGCACATCCGATAAAATATTTTTACGTTTTCACCCGGAATCGTTCTCGTGTAAACGGGCCTTAGTGATGGGATTACCGGTTTCAGCTATAAACCGCGATAAATGTACTGATGGTTAGTATTATCGTTTAAAATTTAAGTATCATTAAAACCGCGTTTGATTTTCCTGATTTTAGTAACTCACTGTAAATCATGTCCACCATCTGGAGCAAAGTTGGGTGTGTTTTATTTATTATTTATTTATTTTTCTGAGAATGAATGGTGGAAGGCAGTGACCATTTTTCAGCCTTTTAACTTAGTTGTTCAAATCTGAAGTGTAGTCACATTTAGGTTTTTACAAAAGTCCTTAGGGAAACATGCACAAAAAAAGTTACTGCAATAAGGGAGAAACACTTGCCTATCAGCTTGTGTGACGACCACCCACTGTTGTTACTTACAGCAAACGCAAGGCATGTTAACTTTGACCCCAATACCAAAACTTCATCTGGCAAATAATTGGCCACAAGTTATTATTTTGAGTTGAAATATTTTCTCACTCACTTAAAATAAATGTTAAGCTTTCGTAAAGAAAAGTTCTCAGCAAGTGTCTTTAAACCAAAGAGAACGAAACAAGTTAAATACTAAGAGTGATATTTAATAGATAATAATGTAACGTTCTATATTTATTGTACACTTTTTATATTCGATATTTTTTTGTTGAAATAATAACAGTGACATATTGACTTGAGATTAATGTTTAAATCTTGCCTGTTAAATCCATTTTGTACAGTGTACAAAACTGACCCAGACAAGATGATCACAACAATATTATAAAACTCTGTAAATAATAAATCATCTCTGATTTCATTTTCAATACAATCAAAAATGAAGACTCAAGACGCCAAGTTGTATTTGAATGAAATGTTTTGAGAAATATCAGTTTTTTCCCTGTGTGGGTAAACTTTAACAACCAACTCTGAAAACTTGGATATATACCACATACACTGGCTGATGAATTGCTTTGGCTGATGCATAACTTTTGTGTTATTTGGAGAAATCAACATATTTTAGGTATTTACGTCTTTCTTTTCTGCCTTCATAGCCCTGTATATGAGATGTTGAAGAGGAATTTGTTTGTTTTGAATAATGCAGGTAAGTCCATCCTCCTTGTTGTTGAATTTATTTTGAATGATCTGGAGTAGAAAAATGTCTCACTCTGTCTTAGCACTTTCACTGTCTTGCTTCTCTCATTTTGATTAGCCCCACCTTTCATTTTGAGGTGTGTGTGTTTGTATGTCTGAATGTGATGTTTATGCTACAGTAGGTATGTAACTTCAACTTTTTCATTTTTATTATCAGGATAGTGTACTGTGCAATCTTCATACAGGAACTTAAGAAACTTAATTTAAAAAAATAAATGTTAAATAAAATAATAATTAATAAACTTTCTGCAACAATATTGCATTTTCCACCTCTGATTGAGGCATAAAGTCGGGGCCAAGTGTGATTGACGTGTGCTTGGTGAATAAAGGGCGTTTTTTTTTTCTTTTGTTTTGTTTTGTTACTATGTCTTATTTGAAATACAGATGCAGCAAAGAATCTTTCTGTCGGCAAGGATTCTAATGAGTCTCCAAGTGAAGATCCTGGTCAGGTAAAACAACAGCATGGTGCACAGGAGAAACAGTGTTCGGTAACTCCTTCTTCATGGCAAACGATTGATCAGAAAATCAAATGAAATCTTTTTGTGATATAATATTAAGGCTGATAAAAGTGCATTGTACCAGGGCATTTTCGTTTCCAAATGTATTTTTCTTTTGTTTTAGATGATTTAGGTTATCAATTGATTGCTTTATTTCAACATGCAGTACTCACAGCAGTCATTTTAAACAGCTTTCCCCTTTTTTATTTGCACTCTTATCAACCAGTTACTTAAATGTAGTGATTGTCTCCCCAACCTTTCACATCCTTTCTTTCCACTGTAGTTGCTCAAAGTTTGCTGCAATGCATTTTTGTGTGGAGAATGATCAATAGACTGTTTGCCATGAAGGGGAGGGTGGCAGCTGTCTCCACCAGCCGTATCTGTACAGAGTGGCACCGTCTCTGTACTTCCCCACTGCCGGCCTGGCCTGGTGGTCCTTCTGGAGAAGCCACCAGCATGGGCCTGGCTGCTGGGGGACAGAGTACCTGTCTCTGTTTGTCGCTCAGAGTTTCCCTTCTCTGCGTCGCTGCTTCTTTCGGAAGGACTGCAGCTTCCTTCTCAGTTCACTGGCCCTCTTCACCCCTCATACACTCTTCCACATTTAACACCTCACAGTTGTGTGCTGGCAGAAGTTAGGTGGGGTTGGGAATAGCAGTCTGGGATGAGGATATGCATTTTTGCTATTCACAGGACTTTAAATAGAAATCTAGAATGTGATCTATGCTAATAATATGAACTAGAAAAGGTGTTTTGATTTTGGATTGGCTTTTTTTCCGTCCAATATTCCACGTATTAGTGGTGTGATATTATTTAGGGACCTGGGCCGTATTCACAACGAATTATAAGGCTGAAAGTAGCTCCTATCTCAGCGAATTTAGGAGCAACTCCTAAAAATAATGTGCGTGTCACTCCTAACTTTAGGACTCCTAATTTTTTTCACTAAGAGTAATTCACAAAGCATTTTAGCCCTAAAAGTAGCACCTAAGTCTGGGACAGCTTAGAAGAAGTCGAGAGGACTCCTAACTCACTAAGACCTATTCACAAAGGATTGTAGAGCACACCACCGCCTCTCGCAGTCGTCTGGGGTCCGCGACACAAGCGGGAATGCTGCATTGATCTGCAAACAAATCCTCTCCCATGTCTCATGCTTAGTTTTGCTTGAAATCCCAGTGCCGAATTTCACTTTTATTATGTTTTTTTACATTTTTCTAGCACCAACTGGGCCAGCAGCAGTAACTGATCCTGCGTCCAGTTGGGCTTTCTTTTCCATTTTGGCGAGTTCATAATCCACCGTCATTCAACTATTACATTACTTCAATATGAGCAACATGTCCTTGCTTTAAATAGTCTAGTTAGGCTAAAAGAATGTCAATTAACCAAGCAAGTGTTAATGCAAGTGTTTTTCATTATTAGGCAAGTTAAGGTTTTCATTAGGGTATTAGGCACCATTCACATATAGCGCCTAAAACGCAAGGCGCGCCGCATCCCGGCGGTTGCGCTCCGAGTTGGTTCTTATCACGCGCACCGCTCCATACGGACGCGCTTGGAAAAAACGGGCGCACAAATCGCATGCCTACATTTAAAATAACGAACTTGAGCGCGCAAAAGACGCGATAAGTGAATACCGCAGGCCCTTAGGCTACCTTGAATAATTTCATTCATGACTTTTCTCTCTCTGACTTTTTAGAATTACACTTCACTGTGTCCTGCACAAACATGTCATTATATAGCTTATGCATTTTAATGACATTACTTTTTTTCTTACTATTATTTTGTGTAGGACACAGACATATTTAGATGTCGAAATTCCATGATTTGTTGCTGTGTTATGTTCATGTTCCGCATGATGGCCCTGTCATCTAACAACCAATCACCGTGATCATTGCGAGGAAGCTCGTGCATGAAAATTGACGTCATCCATAGCAACGAAGACTCACTCTTAGTTTAGGAGTTGTCATTTTTCCTTACTAAGAGTAGGTCTGAAAGGCGTTGTGAATAACTTTTAAGAGAAAACTCCTAGCTAAAATATTTTAGTGCGATTTAGGAGTACTCCTAGTGGTAAGATAAAAATTTTTGTGAATACGGCCCCAGATATCTGTTTGTTTGCCATTTGCAATTCACTTTACAAAACAATACAGCAGCAATGGTGTTTAATACCTTTTTTTTTTTAGAAAGTTCCTATTCTTTCCCCTTCCCTCTACTTGTGAGGACGTGGCCTTTTGTCGCCACACCCACGGGCACCTGCTGTGAAGGAACTGCCGTCCTACCGAGTGTCATGTCATTACTATGTGCTTATTCTGCTTTTTCCTTACTGTGTAGGTGTCCAGTGGGTCGATTAGCTCTGGACAGGCTCTCATTGCTGGCAGTACCAGCACTGGCGCGAACACAGAGCTGCTCACAGCGCAGGCCACGCGATCCTGATGAAGGTCAACATGAATCAACAAACACTGCACCCACATTAGACATTGTAAACACTAACATGACTTGCAAGTGTAATATGTATTTAAAGATCAGACACCTCTCTATCCTGACAGACTCCTCAGACGGCTTACCCAGGTCTGCTTGCAAACGGCCAAAGCTGGATGTGACTTTGGATGAGTGGGACCTTTCTGGGTTGCCCTGGTGGTTTCTGGGTAACCTGCGAAGTAATTACACTCGCCGAAGCAATGGCTCAACTGATATTCACACCAATCAAGTAAGAGGGCAAGCTCTCCAGAATGTAATTCATATGACTATTTTCCTATTCATGAATAAAAACTTTGAAAAAAAGAAGTACTCTATACAGGGTTCCTGTGGGGTCTTAAAAAAGAATGAATTTGGTGAATTTGGAAATAATACCTTAAAAAGTCTTGAATTTTGATGTCTGGGTCTTAAAAACTGTGCTGTATGTCAGTGTTCCTTTCATTGACGAAAATTTTCCAAAACAGAAAATTTTCCTAGTTTTGAATGACAAAAACTGTGCCGAAAATCTATTGACATTTTCGTCAACGAATAAAAACTAACGTTAGATGAAAATGTTAGATAGTGACGATCTGGGAAGCGATCCAGTCAGAACTGATGTCCTGCGTGTGTGTTAGATGCACACATTGGTACTGTAACGTGCTGATCTACCCCGCGGTCTCATAAAACTTTTAAAATGTAAACCAACCACGCAACAGCCTGAAGCGTGGAGCCGTGCACAAACCTGTACAGCGCGCGAGTACTGCTGCACTGAGCTCTCTTTCGTGTCTGAATGGACAAATACACACACAACATTATGTCTAAATGTCCGTTTTGGAGAGTATTCATGTAAACTATGTCGGTTATGTCTTAAACAGTTGTGAGTGTATCTGATGTGCATCAGTGCAATCGTATCCGCATGTCATTGGGCATGATCTAACTTCTTAAAGCGACAGTGGCAATAAACATAGCCAAATGCGGTCTGTGTCATTAATTTTGATCAAGCAACAAAAGAAAAAGAGAAAAGTATTCACTGTTTGTTATTATCTTTAATAAGGATTAATTGTATTTAATTGGTACAAATAATTTGTTGTTATAAAGAATCCATATATCATTCATTGAAAAGAAGACTGTGTTTTACTTTAGGAAAAGTGGTTTTATTTAATTTTAAGATATTTTTTTTAAGTCACAGTAGTTAAATCTGTATATGTTTTGCATGTTCAAACTTCAAAATCATTCATATTAATAGGTCAATATATGTGTTCTCCAAAAGTATAATTATGGGTTTGGAAATTTTATAACACATTACAATTTACCTAAACCCATTATATTTTATCTACTGTAGATTTAGAAATAAAAAAAAAATCTAAAATCACTAAAATCTAATATCTGTATTTCGTCAACTAAAACTAGACTAAAACTAAAACAATTCAGATGACTAAAATATGACTAAAACTAAATAAAAATTTGCTGTCAAAATTGACACTGCTGTATGTAACTTCTCCGTATTGTATTTTTCCTCAAAGGTATAATTTGTCAACCCTGATTATGATTTTCGATGTTTATTGTTCAGGGGTCTCTCAGTTCCCCATATTCCCAGCATGGAATAAGTATAATGTTAAAACACAACTTAACATTGTTCGGCAAACTTTCTTGTGGCCTACTGAAATATTTTTAATTTTCACACCTGCTTGGGTTATCATCTTTTACCCATTCCACATTTGAAAAATAAATGAACACAAGTTGAAGGATTTTGTTTTTCTTTGCTGGTAGGGATGTGAATAGGTATTGGTCTTTATATAAATGGTCTTAAAAAGACTTGATTTTAACTTGAAGAAACCTGTAGGAACCCTGTCTATAGTCTTATTGTAGTCAAGTAAATGTAGTGAGACTGTCACACAACTAGACTGAGGGAACAGCTCTCTCCTGTACAGGATGAGGACACGGCCATCGTTTCTGACACCACAGACGATCTTTGGTTCCTAAATGAGGCAGAAAGCGAGCAAGTGAGTGTGGAGATGAAGGAGGCTGTGCTTGAGCAGGGAAGTGATGCAGAGTCTCCACGTGAAGAGGAGGAGACCAGGAAAGACAATAAAGATGACAGGAAGGTAATGTTACTTGCTCTTTTTTTCTTCTTTACTGACTATCGTTTTAAGATGATGGACTCATCATAACCAGCTGCTTAAAATGCACTTTCAGATGCAAGAAGAACAGGATGATGACTCTCAGTGTTTAAGTGATGACACTGATACTGAAATCTCCACACAGGTAGACATATCATCAGGAAATCCTTTTGGAAAATTGTATATTAAGGTTTTTTTTTTTTTATTAATATTTTACTCTCGCCAAGGCTTCATTTATGTGATAAAATACAGTAATATTGTGAAATGTTATTTAATATTTATTTTTGTGATTGCAAAGGAACATTTTCAGCATCATTACTGCAGTCTTCAGTATAACCTGGTCCTTAATGCTGATTTGGGGCTCAAGAAACATTTCTTTTTATTATCAATGTTGAAAAACAGTTGTGCTGGTTAATATTTTTGTGAATACAGTGATATATTTTTTCAGGATTTATTTAAAGCAGCTTTTAATTGAAATTCAGATTCTTGGTGAACTTAATGCGTTCTTGTTGAATTAAATCTTGTAGACTCCAAAATTCAGACTGATCTCATGAAATGGCGTACGTATGACACGCCAATTTGTATTTCCATTTTTGGTGTGCTATCAACATGCATAATCACTTTTCAGCGTGTTTATGAATGCCATTGACTAAACGTTACATTTAGGGGTCGAACCGATTATCGGCCTGGCCGATTATCGTCGCCAATTTTAAGCATTTTCATGGTTATCGGTATCGGCCATTTTCAAATCCGATTTGCCGATAAAATAATTTTATTTTGAAATGCGCTGTTTTTGGCTCTAACGCAGCCACCTCTGTCGGAACTCACCACTCTGCAGACTAGACTTATGTCTCCGCACATCTGATTTGTTGGGAGTCACGAGTCCGGCCAAGCAGCGCGGCAAGCTGAAGGCACTGAAAGTTTTGCACTCTCACACCGAGAGCACTCGCTGACTGGAGCTGCTTCACTGATCACGCATCAGTTGTCTCTCAAAGGCATCAGTTGTCTCTCAAAGTTAAGGCAGCAGCAGATTTTGCTGAAGAAGCATTGCAATACACTGAAGTTGCAAAATACCTCAATATAATAGAGCCCTGTAATTTCCACGATGCAGAAAACAGACGGAGTCGCGGACTCCAGTCATAAAAACAGAATTTACTGTATAAAGCGGAATATCACAGAATTTGTCAACTTTTTGATAATTAATAAAAAGCAGATCAGTACAAATCAAACCGCAAAAAGACTATTTAAATATGAATCCTGCATGTCTCTAAATGAATGGCGCAGACGCGTGATTTCATCTACCACAAACACACACACACACTGGAGCACGCGTGACGCTTGCGCTGTTTTCAGCCTCATCCGCGCATCATTATATGAGGACATGATTGCATAAACAACATCTCCAAAGTTGCTCACTTAGTCACTTCATGAGCTTTTTATGCTTCAACTGAGAAAAGTTATCGTCATATCATAGATAGACAAACGGAAACTCAAAGATCTCCACTGTTACCCGTCAAAATAAAAGTTTGTTTTTTCACAAAGCCCTAAAAATTTAATTTTTGTTTGATGTTTGATGATTTTAATTAATTAGAAATGCTTTTTCATTACTAAAATTTTCTATAAAGTCTTTAAGTTTTACAAAATGTTTACAGAGTGCTGCTGGGTGCTCCCTGCACTTTGTTATGATTATTATTAATAACAGTTCTCAGATTCAAAGATATGTTTAAAATCATTTAAAGAAAGTATTTTGTCAACCTAATTTTGACCTACCCTAATATGACCTACCCTAAACCTACCCGTCACTAGGGTTAATAGCTTTTATGAGTCTTCCCCTACCATTCTAGGAAAAAAAATACATTTTGCTTCGTTTCACTCAGACATTTAATGGCATGTACATACACGCGGAATAACTTAAACATTTTACGACGTAGGCATACACGGATAGCTCAAAATGCGTATAGATAACACGCCACTTGACTTAAAAGTGGCGTGTATGTTTACGCAAAAGTCATGATGTCATGTTGCCAAAATTAAATCCTAGGGTGTATTATAAATCTTGTTTGATTACATATAAGTTGATCATGTTTCCATGTTTTTTTATATTATTTTTAAAAATAGTTATACATGGATAAAAGGCACAACTTATTCAAATGTTCTTATCTTCTGGCAGGATGCATGGCAGTGCTCAGAGTGCCGCAAATTTAACACCCCACTTCAACGGTACTGCATGCGCTGCTGGGCTCTGCGGAAGGACTGGTACAAGGACTGTCCTCGTCTCGTACACTCCATCTCTGTTCCAGACATCCCCGCATGCATTTCACGTCCTGAGAGGGAGGAAGACGAAGAGGATGATGGAATCGACATGCCTGACTGCCTAAGGACTGTGTCTGACCCTGTCGTCCTCCCCTCGCACCTCATCTCTAGAAACATCCCCCATCATCCGCTTCGTCGTCAAAAGGAAAGGGTCCTTCCCAGCTTCACCCCCACTTACAGGAGAGCTCAGAGGGTGACAGCCAGGACACGCTGGACATGGAGACAGAATGTCAACCCGAGGCCTTGCTAGAACCCTGCAAGCTGTGCCGAGTGCGGCCGCGAAACGGCAATATCATCCATGGCCGCACAGCTCATCTGATCACCTGTTTTCCCTGTGCCCGCAAGCTGCACAAATTTCATGCTCCTTGCCCGGGCTGTGGCCAGGTTATACAGAAGGTCATCAAAACCTTCATAGCATGACCCAAACATCTTAAAGGTGCACACATGTATTGAACACACTCGCTTGCTACTTTAACATGTTTGTATACACAAATATATACGCAAGGAGGCAGAGAAATTGACTAACGGTTGCTGGGCTGAAATGAAAATAGTACAATGTATCTATAATAATTTTATTGTAAAGTACAGAATAGAGTATAAATAATGTACAGAATCTAATTTAAAGAAACTGCCCTCATATTGATAGTTCGCCATTGTTTTGTCGCCATCGTAACTTGGCTAAAGACTACTGCCTTTTTGTTTGCTACTGCCTTATTGTGAAGATATGCATAATTAAGATCCTAACCTCTGTACAGTCCACTCAGTTTGTAATAGCACATTTAAAATGCCTTTCAGTGTACTTGACAAACTTTGGTTTTACTTTTATTTTAAAAGATTTTTCCCCTTGTGGATTTCTGGCACTTAACCAAAGCATCACTTAAGTTGACCCGGTGACAGGTGCTGCTTGAAACTGATTAAATGGGAATATTTATTTATTTATAAACTTTAGTTTTTGCAGATGGCATCTAATAGAGTGACCAGTCAACAGTTCCAAGTCATTCCTGTGCTATGAGAAGAACCAGTTATATTACAGATTGTGAAGTATTAAGGATGTAGAGGCGGTACAATAGAGAAGTGGAATTAGACCGATATCCACGATTTTTCCTTCCAAACCCTTCGGTTGCTTATGATGCTCGGCTCCTTGTTCCTTTGTTCGTTTTGTTTGTTTATTCTATAGCTGAATAGATATGATGTGGACTATTTCCTTCTAATTCAGATTTCCTGTCATCCAAATACACAAGTGTTCTTCTTTAATGAAGGTTAAGGAACATTTTCTTCTTTTATGAAGGTTAAGATGATGTTTATGGGACAAAAAAGTGTTTTGAAAGCAATGTCTGCCATATTTTTTTAAATATTGCTTTATTTTGCAGAAAGTTAATCTGTATTGTTCGCCTTGAAATTTACCAGAGCGCTTCTGTTATGTGGGAATTTCTGGTTATTGTCCTCTAGGGTTATTGCTTTTCTTAATAACGTGTTGTTTCCCATAACAAAGTGGATTCCGTCTCTGTTGTGTATTATGTAAGTGCAGCCATAAAGGAATTCTGTTGTTCTCAGCCACCAGAGGGCGAAATAGCTTTTCACATGCAGTAAACGCATGGGACTAGCTTTGCTTGTTTCTAATTAACGCTGTGTTATTTACCTTTTGAGGATGCGGAGGCTTTATTACAATCCATCCAAATTTGAACTTTCTTGTGTGGTATAAACACTGCTATTTCACTGCCATTATGCCTCATAATATAGAACGTAAATGAAATTCATTCTAAGCCAATGACGTTAAAAAATGAAGTTTTTGTTTTGTTTTCCAAACATTGTTTCTTTTTAGATTTAGTCTGAGCAGTACTTTTGTTTTTGTTTTCTTTTGTTTTTAAAATGTAAAATAAACAATCGAACCAATGGAAAGAAGGATGCTCTGGTCATTGTACTCATCCTCATTGCTCATTTTATTTTGACTAACCATGCATTTCAGAGCATAAATATTATTTTGCACTATATTTGTTATGCAACCTGTTACAAAATACAACTTTTTTTTCTACCACAAGGAGGCAGTAACAGTCTTTTAGTTTCTTGAGAATAATTTTAAAAATCTTTGGGAGGCTAACATAATGCTTTGCTGCCTTTTGAGGTTGGCTTTTGGAGCTTTTGCATAACCCAACAATTTAAATTGTTTATCTTTATAAACAAAAGCCAGTTTGTTCATCTGACTTTTATGTTTCTTGGTCAAATTCTTGGTGTGTCAGAAGACTGTGAACATGAACTTAACATGAATTTCTGCTTGTTTCTGTCTATCAGGCCTGTCCAGTGGAAGCAGTGATGAAACTGGAAATCAATAACGGAAGTGTCTCGAGGGGTGAGTCTCCATGCTGAAGGATAATTAGGTTCTTCCTCTAATCACACCTCTAATCTCTCACCATCTCAGGTCTTTGTCTTAATGGGCCTACCATCAGGTTGGATCTGTTAAACTGGCAGCAGCTGGTCGCTGAGAGGTTCACACATAATCAGCTCAATGTCCTTTGCCATATCACTAGTCACAAGTAGAAGGACGGGACAGTTAGGAGCCCTTAGCGTTTCCACCTTCAATTTGACATTTTCTTTGCATTTGTCATGCTTTGTGATCTCATAATGGCGAAGAAACTCATTGTTTGTAGTTATTTTTCCTCTTTCTGTCTGTCTTTCTATCTCCTTTACATGCACAGGCTGTTGTTTTAACTGTTGTTTATGCAGGAACTAGCCTGACATGTTAATGAGTTTTGTCTTTAGGTATTTTTCTCCAACATTTCTTACATTATGTGCCTTTAAGGTGTTGTTTGAGAAACTGGTATTGACAATTCATGGAACTATTCAACCACATATTCCCAGGATTGACCATACGTCAACATCCGCCGTTTTAGGGTACCCTTAAACGTCAGTTAGATGACGTTATGTAATCCTAACCCTACCCCAGACCTAACCCTACCCCGTCACCTAACATTTATTAATGGTAAAGCATCAGTTGAATTACGCCCCAGGATCGTCATCTAACTGTTGTACCCTAAAATGGCGGACGTTGACGTATGGTCAAAAGCGTCAGTTATATGACGTCTTGGGACGAGACTTGAGATGACGTCTAGGGATGAGACTTGAGATGAGATTTTCAGGCTGTTGAATATTTTGGTTCTGTCTGGCTCAAAAATTCATCCATTGCTGTCATGAATGCAGAGACAATAACGTGAATTTCATTAAGTAAGATTTCTAATGATAAATACTTATTAGAAATCCTGAAATAGCTTGATACATTGGCTGCTAATGGCACAGCTTAGATCTGCCTGTACAATGAGTCATACGCCACAGTCACACAGGAGGAATGATGTTTCATTGTTTTCACTTATACATCATAGTCAGACTTTTTAAATAACGGCAAATGATTTCAAATAGATTTCAAAATGATATCATTATTTACTCACCCTGATGTCTTTCCAAACCTCTAAGACTTTCATCTTCATAAAACAAAAAACAAAGATCTATTTGATGAAATCTGAGAGATTCCCGTCCCTCCATTACGCATCTACCACTTTCATACTTCAAAAAGTTCATAAAGAGATCGTAAAACGAATCCATAATTAAGCGGTTAAGTCCAAAATGTCGGAAGAGACACAGTTGCTTGATATGACGAGCAGTTTAAATTTAGGCTTTTAAAATTCATCAACTCATAAATTAGTCATGGTGAACAGAAGCTCAAGCATGTTCGCTTGATGTGGGGGAACCAATGAGGTTGTGTAGCTGTCAATAGAGTGACAGAAATCTTTTAGATTTCATCAGAAAGATCTTCATTTGTGTCCCAAGATTAATGAAAGTCTTACCGGTTTTGAATGAAACAAGGGTGAGTAATTAATGACAGATTTGTTATTTTTGGGTTTAAGGTACAAGGCTGTGGCACCTTTCACATACACTGCAAAATGAATATGCTTTATCTAATCAATAAAATTGTGGCAACAGATTACAAACTATATTATTAAATAAATTTAACACATTAGAATTGAGTAAAAATTAATCAAATTAATTCCTTAAAAATGTATCATTTCAAATAAGTAAAACTTATAACAACAACCAAAAAAAAAAAAAACATAAATTGAAGTCACCATTATGGTGATCAGTGTTCGTTTTAAAATGACTGTTTCTCCTTCAGTGATTCTGCTTGTTAACATCAGGTGTCTTCAATGTTGGCAATATAAAATAAAGCGTTCTCAATTAATCTTTGACATCTGTCTGTTAGTGAGATATTTTTTGTTATTTTTTTTGGTGTAAAATTTACTCATTTTAAATGGTTAACTTTTAACTATTAATTATTACTCAATTATAATTTGTTAAATTTAATTAATATTGCTTGTAATCTGTTGCCACAATTATATTGATTAGATAAAGCATATTAATTTTTACAGTGTATACCATTTTAAAGTTTAGGGCCTTTTTTACATATTTTTTAAGAAAAGTCTCTCATGTTCACCAAGGCTGCATTTATTTGATCAAAAATACAGTAAGACAGTAATACTGTGAAATGTTATTTCTATTTAAAATAAGTTTTCTATTTGAACATTTTAAAATGAAACTTGTGATTGCAAAGCAAAAAATTTCAGCATCATTACTCCAGTCTTCAGTGTCACATGATCCTTCAGAAATCATTCCAACATGTTGATTTGGTGTTCTAGAAACATTTCTTATTATTACAAATGTTGAAAATCAGCTGTCCTGCTAGTTTTCTTTTTAAGGATTCTTTATTAATGGAAAGTTCAAAAGAACAGTATTTATTTGAAACTGAAATATAAATTATGCACCAAAATTGTATTTATTCCTTCAATAATGATGAGTTGAAATGCAGAGCTGAATGTGGAGTGTAAGAGAACACACGGAGACCTCTCACATGGATATATGTGCACACGCTCTCATGCCCTACCTAAAACAGCCCAGTTCTACTCCATTAACCAGTGTCACTTCCCATTTCTGGGCCCTTGCTCCCCCGTTCCATATTCCATTATCCTACTCACACGGTCTGCCTTCCTTCCCCTTATGGGAAAATCGATAGCCACACTAAATAGATTTCACAATCAATTTTTCTATCATCGTTCCACAAAACTGCTTCCTGGCTTTGAAAATGGGAATGCTTTGAAGGAAAGGAAAAAGAGAAACAGGACGTTTAAAACATTCAGATTCCTGCTGGCCTGGTCTTGAACGTATGTAGCCTGAAAAGTTTTGTATAACGTTGCAAAAAGTGTTGCTATAAGCCAGTTAGCAGTCATGGCGAGGATTGTATAGATTGTCGTTCATA